>CM062818.1:2008675931-2008950803 GCA_031772625.1 Pinus tabuliformis | reverse complement strand
GACTCATACAAAGCATGTCACCTCCATAATTATTTGGCCTAATATATATCACAAACATTCAAGAGGTGCAACATCACACAATACCTCATCTGTGAAGGGATTGATGCTGTAGGGAAGGCGACACTTCTGGCAGACTCGAAGATCTTGTGCTTGGTGAAGCCACCCGATACTGTATGGATGTAGGTGTGGTTTAGTCACTAGGCCCAACTGCTTCACAACCTTTGCTGAAATGAAGCTCTTTTAGCTCCCACTATCAATAATGAATTGCAGCGCTGAACCCTTCACCCACATTTGTGAGTGGAAAAGATGCTCCACCTCCTCTGGATCTTCGTGCTAATTCTTCTAGACCTTGGTAGTGGCAATAGTGGAGCTGGGCTCCACATCAATAATTTTCTTCCCTTTGTCATTCCCCTTGTTGGTTCTGACTCAAGGTCGGAACATGCATCTGATTCAGAAACCTTCAACTCGGACACCAGCAACTGCTTGGTCTGACACTCACTTGTGTTGTGAGTGGGGCTCTTATGGAACTCACACCACTTTCATGTGTCCTTCTTTTACTTCATGGTCTTGTTCTTTTCTTGTGGCTTCGACGGGTTGTCTTGGTTCAACCCACCTTAGCTTTCTCCTTTGTTTTATGGATTCATAGATCCAAAGTCACACTTCTTTTATATAAACTTCTTCTCAATTTTGACAGTGTATCGGTACACTGTGCCGAGTGAGGAGATGTTCAGGAACTCCATCTTGTCCTGGATGTATCTGTGTAGGCAGCAGCGGTATTTGAGTACCAAATGCAACTTAGAATCCTTGATACCTGTTTTTGAACTCCAGCACATCTTGGTCCCTTCCCTACCGCAACATGGTCCACTTTATGTATTTGTCCTCTTAGCTTTTGACAGGGTAAAACTGCTCCTTGATTACGTCCTATAATGAATTCCAAGTGGGAGCGGCTGAAAATAGTAGAGTTCATAGTTTCATCCTTCTGCTTGTAGTAGGTTTCCCTCCAGTCCTTGACGTGGGGGGCTACTTTGAGAAGTTTGAAAGTGATCTTATGCTGGCTGGAAAAATCATGAATAGAAAAGTAACCTTCAAGAAGATTTAACCATTTATCTACGACATCTATGTCTCTCTGACCTCCAGTATCCTATATAATGGATTGCCCAAAGAAATAATAACATCATGAGGCCTTGACTCATATAAATCATGTCGCCTCCATAAGTGTGGTTGGCCTAATAGTACAACACAAACATCAAGAGGTGCAACATCACATAATACCTCATCTGTGAAGGGCTTGATGTTATAGGGAAGGTGGCATTGCTGGCAGACTCATTGATCTCGTCCTTGGTGAAGCCACTCAATACTGTACGGCTGTGAGTGTGGTGTAGTCAGTATGACCAACCGCTTCATGACCTCTACTGAAATGAGGTTCTTTTGGCTCCCATTGTCAGCAATGAATTGTAGTGGTGAACCCTTCACCCACGTTTGTGAGTGGAAAAGACGCTCCCTGTCCTCTGGATCTCTGGCCTCATTCTTCTGGACCTTGGCATTAGAAATAGTGGCACTAGGCTCCGCATCAATCATTTTCTTCCCTTTTTCATTCCCCTTGTCAGGTTCTAAATCAGGGTCAAAACATGCATATGATTTGGAGGCCTTCAACTCGGCCACCAGCAACTTCTTGGTTCGACACTCACTTTTGTTGTTAGTGGGGCTCTTATGGAACTCACACCACTTTCCTGTGTCCTTCTTTCACTTCGTGATGTTTTTCTTTTCTTGCGGCTTCGAAGGGTTGTCGTGGGTCACCCCTCTTTGGCTTTTGCTTTGTTCTTCGGATTCGCAAATCCAAAGTCATGCTTCTTTTTTAAACTTCTACTGGATTTTGACAGCGTATCGGTACATCGTGCCGAGTGAGGACATGTTCAGGAACTCCATCTTGTCCTACATGTATCTATGTAGGTAGTCGTGGTATTTGAGTACCATATGTAGCTCAGAATCCTTGATACCCATCTGTGTGCGAAGGGTATGGAAAATGTTGGTGAACTCTGGCACATCTTGGCCCCTTCCTTGCCACAGCGTGGTCCACTTTATGTAATTTTCCTCATAGCTTTTGACGGGTACTACTTCTTGATGACATCCCGGAATGACTTCCAAGTGGGAGCAGCTAAAAACAATGAGTTCGTACTTTGATCCTTCTCCTTGCTGTAGGTTTCCCAGTAGTCCTTGACGTGGGGGTGCTTTGAGAAGTGTGAAAGTGATATTTTGCTGGTTGAAAAAATCATGAACAGAAAAATACCCTTCTAGTAGATTTAACCATTTACCTATGGCATCTGCGTTTATCTTACCCTCGAATATGGGGATTTCAAAATTAACTTGTACCTTGAAGGGTGTAGCATTTCTAGAGTCGTTGTTGGAAGCCTATGTGTCACCTCTGGGTAGCCGCTGAAGGATTTGAGCAAATTTTTCCATCATCGGATTCCTTTGTCGCTCGAGGGCTTCTTCGAGCAAGATTTTGATAGGATCTCCTACCCCCTCATCTTTATTTTCATCTACCATGGGAGGCCATCGGGATTTGCGAGGCTTGTCTTGCAAAGGTTTGACTAGTTCAAGCCTTAACTCCTTATATCCCGACCTCGTTAGGGACATGCCAAGAAAAACAGAGAAAAGATAGACCGATCGGATACCACTAATCCAAATTTAAACAGGAACACAAAAAATTACATATTTAACCATAAATACAGAGATACAGTAGAAATAATACTTCATTTCATTAATGTAAAATACTGAAATATGCTTACAAACAGAAATGGAAATAGCTTATCTCTAAGAAGAGATGTGGTGGCTACATGCATCTGAACTAAGTTAGAATGAGGCTCGAAGGCCTATTTATTGTTGAGAAACAAAAGAAAACTCTAAACATCCAAAAAGCTAACCCTAGGAGATGAAATGCCAAATTGTGGGCCCCATTTTGGGTAAATTGGTACATCAACTTCCCGGGGTCGTAACTTTGGCACCCAACCTCCATTTGGGTTGGGAAATGTTAGGGCATGGACGCATGTTGCTCCCAGTTTTCCCAAAAACATTGTTTAGGGCCTCAAAATGGCTCCCAAAGTTCAAGCCCCGAAAAACTACTAAAAATAGTAAACTGTGCTACAAATAAGGAAACTGAAAAACTGAAAGAGACAGTTGTGGGGGTCCAAGTGGGATAGCTGGGTGGCCACCAATATCCACCTGGATCAATATTGTGAAAAGCACAATCACCATTAAAACAAATGTTCTAGAAAGAAGACAGTTGCAAGAGAGAAACTAAATTTTGGATCGATTGCTTCCTGGGATTTGTCCAAAACAACGAAGACATTTTACAAGTCATACCATAGGATATATTAAAAAGTATTGAGCAACCTTGTAGTGATGAAGAGTAATTCATCTTCTCACCCTTTATCAGATAAAGTGGGAATTAATGGTGGTACATGTTTAAAGATTTGTCAAGCAAGACTGAGTTGGAGATCGAAATTTTGTTGCTACAATCTAGAGTTTGAGTTTATATTTAGAATTGTAGACAAAGTTGTTCCATGTTTTTGGCATGTTGATATTTGTGAAGGAGAATTCCCACCAGCAGAAAATGTCAGATTAGGAATTGCAACAAACTTGATTTGTTTGAGGAAATGCTATGAAGGTTCAACACATGGTTGAGACCTTGAGTTCTCCCACATTTTTGGTGTCATTTATGCTTTCCTTTTAAAAACCACAATCCTTGGTCTGTGGTCATCCTTTGAAAACCATTTCTGAGAGACATTCAACTCTTTTCTGAGATGAAATTTTTGAATTTTTTTCTCTAATTCTTCAATTGTGATACATCCCTTCAGATTAAGGGTGGAATGTTAGACACCTAATCTTTGGGTTATGTCTGAGTTAGTATGTATTATGAGATTATTTTTTAGAGTCCAAGAAAATGTGGAAATTGAATCAACGATTTTCTTGTTCCTTTTCTTCTTCTTCACAATCTATGTAGAATAATTTCTTCTCAGCGCACTTATGACCTTTAGTGTATCTTCTATCACAATTGTAACAAATCCCTTTTTCTATTTTTTCCTCCAATTGTTGTGGTGTCAACGTTGTAGGTTGTGGAAGACTAGGAGAAACAACATTCCATATATATATTTGTGGGTAGAAGACTCCCTTTTTTTCCATAATTTTTCTTTAAAATTGTCTTGCCACCCTGAATTCCTTCTCCAATGATACAAGTTCCCAAAGGTGAACCTCATGTTGGATATTATCTTTTAAAGTACCTATGAAGACATCAATCCTATGCTCCTTTAGAATTTCAGTTACCCTAATATTCAATTTTTGGAGGTATTCAATGTGCTTCACCATTGAACCTTTTTGTTTGAGATTTATAAATTGGCTGAAGAAGTTGTTTCTCTTTGTATATTCGTAATGTGTTGTCATTTCCTCCATAAACATTGGCCAGGTGACAAGTGGTTTACAAGTGAAAGGGCATATATACAATACAAACTGCTTGGGTTCTAAATATAAAGATGTAATACGTACCTTTTGTGAGGGTTCCACATCCTATAGATCAAAATATCGCTTCATATGTAGTATCCATGTTACTAGATCGTTGCCATCAAACTTCCTCATATCTATTTTTGGAAGGTGGTGGTTTTTAAACCCCATGTTGGAGTCTCTAAAATCGTAATTCATATTCCTTTTGTCCTCGTCATGATTCTCATGGATTACCTTGTCACCACTGGGAATCCTTTCTTGCAACAAATCTATTAAACCTTCCTTCAAACATTCCATGTCTGCTTTTAAACCATTAATGTTGCCTTTTAAAGCATCCATGTCACCTTTTAAAGCATCCATATCACCTTTTATTTCTTCTTGTAAACCATCTATGTCCCCTTTTAGTTCATCTTTGGTTGCTCCTTGTGAGAGCGAAATTTTTTGCACATTAGGGGAATTGTGAGGTCTAAAATGGGCCTCCTAAGGAAATTATAAAATAATAGTGGAGATAATAAAATACGATTAGGTTACATCATCAAATTTTAGAGGGAAAAAAGAAAAAAACTATTTTTTCAACTCGTATTTTCAACTTATCTCCCAACGAGTTTACTCAAATTTCGAGCGGAAACACTTGTTGGATGCATAATTTGATTCATCATCCAAGGAGTACCCATGTTTCATACTTTCGATGGACCCTACTACACGGAAAATGAGAAATACATGAAAAATGTGATTGTAATCACGATTTTCATGTGTTTCTCTTTTTTCATGTAGAAAGGGCCATCAAAAGTATGAAGCATGGGTACTCCTTGGATGAGGAAGTAAATTTTGCATCCAACGAGTACTCCCACTCGAAATTTGAATAAACCCTTTGGGAGATAAGTTGAAAATACGAGTTGAAAAAGTAGTTTATTATTTTATTATTTTTTAATCCTTTTACTTTTTTATTCCAAAAATGGTGAATCATCCCCCATAGTTGAAATCATCATATTGAATCCTATTGGTTCTTATAAATTTTATTTTGGTTGTACATTTTTCTTAAGAGGCCCATTTTAGACCTCAAAATTCCCCTAATGCTTGGTCCTATAATTTTGATATATCATGTTGCAATTCTTCCTCTTCATGCGCCATAGTAGATATTTATGAGGGATTAATGGGTGTAGAATTATTTTTACTTTTTAGGAATTTTATAACCCAATACTAATATCTATGCTTCAATATGCCCTTGGAATCACTTCAAACTAATTTTTCAAAAAAGTTATGTAATTTAGAAAAACAATACATGTCACATTTTTCTTACTTTTAGGAGCTCAATCTTGAAATGGTCGTAACTATATAATTTTGGATCTTGAATTTCTAAAATGAGGTCTTGTGGTAGCCCTATGCATCTTCTTTCTAATGCAACAATTCATATAAATATTGGATTCTTTAATATATAGTTATGTCAGATCCCCCACGATGTCCTGATTATGAACTAGTTCAGTATATTGAAGTTGTACGGGAGTCAACGTATCAGTCTTTCAACACCGGTCTTTTAATTGCTATAGATGAAACTAAATTATGTTCTATCTGAGTCACTTTTTGCCAAATTCAATTATGATTCCTAAAACAAATGTTATGACGATGTTCCCTAGGTCACTTGTTTGAGACAAAATTCTGGAGCATGAAAAAAAACATAACTTCTTTTGACCATATCTCAGAAAATATAGTGAACCAAGATATGACATTAGAGCATGACGTTCACCAAGATTTTGGATACACGTGGTTTCAATTTCAACTTCTAAAGATTTGTAGAAAAAAGTTATAGAAAAAATTCCATGATGACATGTTTGAAACAGTGAACCCTAGAATTCCAAAGCTCTGATACCAAATGTTATGCAAAAACTCACAATTAGATAGATCAATGAATTATAAATTATCCTGTTCAAGGGGGAAATCTCCTTTACATTACATAAATGAACAATTATCGGATGATACAAATGACAATACCTCCTTTCTAGATATAGGAGTCTAAGGGGTCATAATATAATCAGAGCCTACATAACAATAATAATATAAGGGTACAACGATAACAATAGTGGGATTCTATGGGGAAAAATAACAATAAGGGGGATATAATAGTATCATAGGGTCTTAACACCACCCCTCTTAATATTTTCCTAGTTCCCAACAATTGTTATCAAATCTAAGGTTACAAGAAGATAAGTTTAACAACAGGAATTAATATTAGGGACTATGGAAAGCCAGGAAGGAGGATTCACCAATAGGGCAACTATGTTTAATGGAAAACAATATTTTCATTATGTAATTTTATCATATTGTTTTTATGCTAATGAATCATTAAACTATTTAAGAATTTCTTCGAACAATTTTCATGTGAACTAATCTACAAAATTCCTTGCACAAACAAATGCATAAAACTATTCAGGGCATATATCCTAAATTATATTAGTCTGTGTTCTAAAAATTGAACAAAATTATAAGTCGGAGCTCTCCTCAGTGTGGTTCATATTTCAACCTCTATAACCTTCCAGATGAAAAATTGTAGCATAAATTCTAACATGACTAGTTTGATGCAGAATTTTAGGGGCATTCAGGAAGCTTGAATTCCTTTGGTTGTATCTCCTAAAATATCATGACCTAAGATCTGAAAGTTGTACTAGATCATGAATAGAATTTTCCATTACTAGGACCAAGTTTCAACTTTCAGAACCTCCTAGAAGAGAAGTTATAATAGAAAGTCCAACATGACCTATTTGAAGCATGATTTTAAGAGCATTTAGGAAGCTCGATTTCCTCTACTCATATATCCTAAAATATTGTGACCCAATATCCAAAAGTTGGAGAAAATGATGAGTTGGATTTCACCTCACTATGGTTCAAGTTTTAGATTTTTGAACCTCCCAAAAAAAACGTTATAGAGGAATTTCCAACATGGCCTATTTAAAGATGCATTTAGGAAGTCCATCTCCTTTTCATCTTATTTCATAAAATTTTGTAACTCGAGATTTGAAAATTGGACCAGACGATCAACAATATTTCCCATCACCATTGTCCAAGTTTCATATTTTGGAACCTCCCATAAGAAAATTATCTAAAAAATTGTGGGATTGTAATCACAAAGACCTACATGTCCACATGCAACATATTAACTTACACATAAAAATCAAGACATATTTCTTACAACCTTAAGGTAGAATTTCAAAATAATTAACAAAACATTCAAGACATTTTTCCTATTAATTTATTGCAACAATTTCTTATAACCATGTAAGATTATCATAGAGCTACACATCAATTTAATAAAGAAATAATCATCATATTCACAACTCACAATTAATAATACTTACAAAGATCTAAAATGAATGAAACTCAATGTGGGACTTCCATTTTCCCCCCAACCATAGACTAACTTCGACTTGTATTTCTTGCAATTGTTACCCCTGAGCTAGATCCATTATCTAAGGGAATTCAAGCAAACTTAGCTAGAAAGCATGCTCGCAAGTTTGGTTACTTGCCAAAAAGATAACTTTATCCTCAAGCTTCTTTTATTCAAGTAAAAGCTAAGCACCTCTTGTTGTTTGAATGCCTTTTTATCCCTTTTCATGTGTGTCTCTTCATGTTATTTATGGGAACTTATCCAAGATATTTATTTTTGGATACAAATTTGACTAAGCATTGGCGATAGCTAACACCACTCGGGTTCTTCTTCCTTTCCCCCCTCAAATCGTAGACCTGTGGTCCCACTCCTCAAAACTTTCAAATAAATTTATAAACATTTATAATCAGTGTACAACTACATTACAAAAATCAACAGGAGTATATCATGCGTGTTGCAAATATTTTGTTTATGGCCCACATTTTCTATCTTAAAATATTTGTATGCATGCAACATGGTCTCTCTTTCTCTCTCTCTCTCTACACACACAAAGACATATTGATTTTTTTTTGCTATTCATAATTTTCTGAATCCTCCATAGGAAATATCTCTTATTAAGAAGTGGAAAATTACCTATTAATCAAATACCGAGAAGGGAAATTTTACGAATTGATAACATCGCAATATCAACTGCCATTATTACACCAAATATATATATTTCATAAATTCCACAAACGAGCTAAATACAACATGTCTCAAGAGACATGAACCTACCCATTCGGGAAACACATTTTTAACCAAACCATTGAGCTAAGATACTTTGACCATATTTAAATATTAGTTATCATGGATATTCAATGTTTTATTTAACTTCTACATTGAAGTAATTTTAATCAATGAGGAAATTAAGGATATTCCTCACACAGGAAAGTAAAAATATAAGAACACTTTTTACTTATAATAAATTTATCTTTCTATAACAATCATGTATTAAAATTATGTTACTTAATATGGAAATTAAAATGAAATATTTTATTTATGTCTGACACAAATATATTTTTTATTAATATATATTTTCTTAAATATTATATGCCAACTCTATGTTGAGCATTGGAGGAATGGCACATCTCCTTCATAGTGGAGTGTAATATCAATATTATTTTAAATGTCATGTATCACCTCCATATTTAACAATGAACGAATTACATATATCCCTCATGCTAAAAAATAGTAAGTAGTTATAAACAATTTTTTTTTTTTTTTTTTAATTTTAACTACTTCATCCCTCTCTATGCATAAATTCCATGCAATATTATGTTATTGGAGGTGGACATTAAAGTGTTTTATTTTTGAGAGGCATTGAAAGATTATTTTAGTTACTAATATTATTCTTTTAGTTACTAATAATTATTATCCACCCTGAAATTTTTTTTGTTATTAATATTTTTAATTTTGTAATGTAAGTAATATTTTATTTTTTAACATAACACTGTGAGGCAACTTCTCTCCCATACTATGTTCTAGGTGCAATTAGTTGTTAACTTCACACTTCATAAAATAGATTTGGAATGATAATTTCCTCTAAGGAAAATAAACTATCTCAAAATTATCCCAAAAGATATATGAGTTAAAAAAATACCACCATAAACTATCCAACCACCAAAATATACAAAAACCACTTCATTTATAAAATAAATTATTTCTAATTTTACAATGCCACTTATTATAGCGAGAAAAATGTTTAGAAAATTTAGGTACACAAACATATTTTTAACGTTATTAAACACAATAATTTCATACATATAAACACATAATTATTGGCCTATGATAGAAACACAATCTTAACCACACAGTCAACTAGTTGAGAAAATCTCTAAAGCAAATGCTAAACTAGGATCTATTTTAGTTGGACTAAATCTCTCAAATCTAACTAATTACAAATACTCACGTAATAACTACAATAACCAATACATTTTATGATAAGGAATATCATTCAATTTTCACAAGACAAGTACGATTTAATATCTCCAACACCCTCCCTTAATGATTATTTATCTTCGATCTTATTGTATGAAAAATTCTTCTTTAGCATCTTTAATCATTTTTGAAATCATGTAAAGTGAATTTCATCAAGATATCTCATAACCTCTGGAAAGGTGTAGTTAGCAAATTGAATTCTCAAGTTCCACTTATCAACTCCCAAATCATGCATCTTTTTAATTCAATTATTGAACAACATCCATAAGTTTTCGCATAACCTCACTAGCAGACAACAATCCACATGAAAATCTCTATAATTAATGAGGGATTCTTCCCTACATCCACAATTTTCAAACTTACTAGATAACAAGCCATATTGAGATTTACTTCCTCTTGATCTCTTGAAGATATAGTTGCTTCAAACCACAGTCAATCCCTAGTTTGTAATCATTGTACTACTAGTCATTTTATGGACACGATTCCATCTACCAAGATACAAGGGTGACAACTATTGTACTCTTAATTTTGCTAGAAAATAAGTATAGATACTAAATCTATTATAATCATTGTTACATGACCTTGATCTAATTTTATATATTCTTATCATATATTTTACAAACTAAGAATATGTCTGACCTACAATCAATTAGAAAAAACATATTCTATTGTAATCACACTACTCAAAGCCTTTAATATTTATAGAATGAAGTAACTAGCCAAATGTAATATTCCCTCCCAAAGCCTTAGAGTTTTTCAAGATGATGGGAGGTTTCACTTTTAAATAACCCAACTGCCATGTTCTTCTTATGAAGATTGGGCTATAAAATCCTTCTTTCCCAAAGTTAGTGGAATTAACTTTGGATAACATCATTGGCTCTGGATCGTTAGGAGCTTTTTGGAGATATAAATTTATCCCAATCCAATGTTTGTATTAAAATTTATGCCCATTTAATTTTCCCATTTAATCCTTTCCACTTAAGAAAGGTTTTTCCACACTCCACCCATGTGGCACCTGTGTGGACCCACCACCTCACCAGGATGTTCTACATCATCTCTAATGCTAATTTGGATGTGGATAAGTTCACTTAATCCCTTGCCACATCGACTAACTCATGAACTCCACCAAGTTTAGCATCTGCATGTAAGTCTGGTGTTCTATGTGATATTCAACTCATAAAGAAATTTGGTGCACCCATGATTTTACCACTCAACAAATTATCAAGATTCCTAGATGCGCCTAAACAACCCATGAGCATCTGACAATGCATTGTATCACATCGAATCTGATGCTAAACTATTTATGCTCTCTAAGATATCTAGCCTTAGGCCACTTATCTATGCCCCACCCAAATCACCCCAAATTGTGCCCCAGCTAGGAGATACCTCAACTTAACCCCATAGTGAATGTATTTAATGACACTTGTATTCGGTTCCAATGTATGTCATTGTTTTGTTTCTCTTGAATATATGGATCTCCGCATATGTTTGGATCACGTATATTCAATTGGATAATCCTAGATACAAGGGAAAATTTTCCTTTATTCAAAGTCATAGAATTTTAAGTTTTACTTAAATGTTTTAGGGCACTAGACAAGGTTCTTATAGGAGCTTGGATTTGTCTAGAAAATCCATTTTCATAGGGGTGCATCCTTGTATGAAGTATAACCAATCGAATTACTGAGCATAGACAAAATACATTCACATCTATGTGAATGTACCCATTAACATACATTATGACAAGTTGATCCATGGCTAACAAAACTATGATTTCAAATACAACCCACTAGATCCTTATATATAATGCATCCAAACATTACTATAAAATTTCCTCATATATCATGCATTATTTCATCAATAATCCATCAATAAATAAGGTAGAAAATCAACCATGTATGAAAAAATCCATCCTAATCCATAGCATGCCATATACAACACTTTAATAGAAAAAATACATTAATTCATATACAACAACAACTGCTTGTTAGCCATAGTGCCCAACCTTGGAATTTAACATGCCATAGCAGCTTCATTGGGTTCATTAGATAGCCATACATTATCATTTAATGGCTCTACAAATCAGGGAAATCATCAACAACTATATGGATTTGAAACTCCCTCACACCATGAGAATATTCATACAAACCAACTCATCAAAAATACATAGGAATACATATTCCTTCAATAACAATGCATAACATGTTAGATTAATCATATTGAACAAGAATGCATATTCATGTAAATAACTTTGTATCTCATACAAATATAACAACAACCATGGAGGTCTAGGAGCCCCACATAACTATACGAATCATGGCAACATGTACTCATCATGGGCATACAAAGATATCTACAATTCCTTCAGAAGCAGAGCGAATCCTCTCACATCACATATAAACTAAACTACTCGAGAACCAACCCACAAACATGGTTATAAGAGGTAGTTTCCCAACTCATAACAACAAAATATGACTAAAAGTTTATAAAATAATTGGACAAATTTTTATTTATTTTAGACCACCAGGCATACAAATATCATACATCCTTCCATTAATTAATAAGGCTACAAACACAATTCCTAGGAAGCTCATATTTACCATATATATGCATGTTAGTTGATCAACCAACTATATAATCAATCAAACATTCTTACATAAACATTACAAGGTTACTCATTAGTCCTCCATGGGGCTAAACACACATACATGAGAATAAATATTTATTTGATTAACTTGTGTGGCTGGAAACTAGAAGAGGGACTTCAAATGCAATAATTCTTGTAGCTAACCACCCTTGAGCTAGGGTCAAATTATAATGAGTTAAGTTCTCAAGGGTATTCACAACAATAATCATCCATATATAATCAAGAATGGGAGTCCACTTTTCAAAAAGTTTAGAAATTTCTCCCAAGAAGTAAGAATCATACAAACTCGCTCTATCTCTCAGAAAACAATCATAGGAAACTCAACCAAGATTCAAGGATAATTCTATCAGTCTAGGAACCTGATCTCAATCCAAAGGGTGTTTTCTTATCCCCCAAGGAAACCACTGAGTGAATTAGCATTTCCTTGAGATCTCTTCGTTAAATTATCACCAATACATAAATAAGGCCTCAATGGAATGCAGAGAACGATGTTCCAATGTTCCCACAAAGGATTTTTGTAGTGCAGTGTCTCCTAAGCACTTTCGCCCCCTGATCTAGAATTTATCCAGGACAAAGAATTAAAGGTATTATAGACTCATGTGCATGGATGTGCCTATGTTACTTTATGCAATGGACCAATAATATTGCTAGAATACATAGACACTGAGGTAGTTAGAGAAAACATAACAGGCAAACATGTAAACACAACAAGTTTAATAAGGAGTTCACACGATGCTCCTGTGCTACGTCTCTTGGTCTAGCCTTCAGTGCTGGCCTCTCTATTATGTTTTCAAAGCAGAGCTTTACCACAGTTAGCTCAATTCGAGTCTTACTAAATAGATAAAATTAGTAGGACTGGTGTACATAGACTCTCCTTACTGAAACACGACCTCCACTGGTCACAGTAGCATGACAGGCCTATGTCGAGGAGTTCGCTTGAACCTCTCAAGCCTTCTCTAGAGTACACAAACTCTTTGGCAGTCTCTGGCTCTATCTATATCGATGCTGCCTTCAGGTCAGCTCAGCTTCTACTATCTATTTTCTGCTCTTAGGTTTCGACATCTAACTAACTCCTTCTCTACTTCTGTCAGTTTAGGGCTTTTAAAGCCAGTTTGTTCTTTACCTGTTCGTTTCCGCTTTCCGTCTTTCTAGTTTCCTTCCTCTGTTTGTTCGAATTCCTCTGATTTTCATCATCAACACTAGGTAATGCCTCGCATGGAGGTGGCCACCTGTTTCCTAACGAACTAAGTGTGTTAAATTGCTTGAATCGTATTTGAATGGTCATTATTTCTATTTGCTTCAAGATTGCCCATAAAACAGGAATCATTTGCCAACTCATTGTCCACGTCGGACTTTAAATCTCATGTAATCTCGCCTTATGACTCGTCAAATCCAGTCATTTATCGAGATGCGCCTTTTTCGTTGATCTGGGCCCCCCAGATCCTACGGTCATTGTTTATATCAGGAGAGCAAGTTGCATGACATTTACCCATCCGATGCGAGCGGGTTTCTCTCTCATCTGCCAGACGCATGTCACTCGATGTGTGGCATCACGCGAGACTCAGTCAAAACTTCTTACTACCTCGAAGCCTTCAAATATCCTACCGCTTTGTGGAATCTCACGCTACGGAACTGTTGTGGCCACCAACAACCCCCCTCTTCGTTTGATATTAGTAATAACATCAAGCAAAGGGGGACCCTTAACCAAAAAAAATCCAAAAAATATTTTTGTTTGAAAAACCTTTTGTATTAACTCCCTAAGAGCTATATCACGTCGCAAAGGAAAAAGCAACGCTTTCCCAAAGTCCATAAACACACTGAGGAGGAGCGACGCGAGAACTCATCACATCGCGTGCATTAAAGGTGCTCAAAAGGGGAAAACCTAAAGAACTGCCGACGACCGATATGCGACGTCGCACATCACAATGTCGCATAAGCAGCACAAAGTGACAAAGCGAAAATCCTTGCAACCTTGCGATATTGCGATATGCGATCTGCGACCATGCAAAGTTGCGACCATGCAAAGCTACGACCTGCGATCTATGGTGTGCGACAAATGAGATTATCAATTGCTGCGATGCCACCTATTTACCTCGCAATCTTCGATGCTGCGATGCAAATCGCAGAAGCCAATCGTCGTAGGCATTCATCGGCATGATCTGTGAGCTTAAAATTAGGCGCGCACCTTACGGGAAATTAATGATTGTACGCCTGTGTATCCAAAAATGATTATGTTGCGTTTTTCGAAGAGTCAAGTCATAATGGGTGACATGATTATGCATTCATTAGAACTTAATTGCTTTCATGTCAATCTTTTCTTCTGTCTCTTTTTATTTACGTGAACTATAAGTCAGCAACTGATATAAATCTATATGTAGGAAACATCTAAGGAAAAGCGCCAGAACTAGAAGAACAGAGAGGAGATTACTTCGCAGATGGATACCGCATACAGCAGGACCGCGGATCCCAGAGTATCACTCAACAAATGCTGATGGAAATAGGCTATCTAGGACTCAGAGTCAAAGGCGCACAAAAGCAAAGCGTTTATGAAAGATCCTGAATCCCAAATTGGGTAAAGCAAAAAGAAAAACGCTTAAGGGGAAAGACGTCTCAGAAAAGCCTGGGACAAAGAATGGAAACAAGTTTCAATTGAGAAAATCATTCAGGCAACAAAATCCCCAGCTCATTGAGTCATTCGCATGGCTAGAAACCGAAATAGCAACAGCACAATCAGTTTGAAAGAAATCTGAGTTGTACTAAGTATACATGCCGTGAAGACACTCCTCCAGAAGAAAACTTTCAAAAATATCTTCTAGTTTGTCAGAAAGAGGTGCCAACTCTTGTTATTTCTAAATTTCAAGCTTGAACAAAAGGAAAGGACAAGCAGCTGACTCTTTCACAGCGAACAGCGCATCATTTACAGCACTAACGAGCAGATACAGAAATGGTTAGAAATTAGATTCCGTTTTTAGAAATAAATTTGTTTTAGTAAAAGGGCGGTCATTTGAAGCCGTTCCCTAAATTTGTGTAATTAAAATTAGCCGGTTAGTAGTATTTAACCCTTCTCGTTGCATTGGAGAAGGGTCCGGAAATTTGTCAAAAAACTTGTCCTCAGAACATGCACTTTTGCACCCTCGCAGGGGGTTTTTGATGAATGGACGGATCAAGATTTATTTATGTTTGCATTTTAATACCTGCTACTGATGTTGCACATTTGTACTCTTAGTAGGCATTAGAAGTAAGTAGAAATAGATCATTATTGCTTCAGGTCTGTGAGTATAAAGTTAGTCATAAATGGTACTTTTATCTCTTGACGAGTTTCTGCTTGCATTCTTAGAGTAATATACAGCTGATGTTGTTTATATGTTAACGTATAAATGAGTGGACTACCATTTGGCACTTTTGTACGGTGGAGTCATTGATTTATGCTTAATACATGAATAACTGATTATGCGATATGTTGTTCACAACCGTTTTGCTTAACTTTTTATGCAGGATGGTTCATCTTAATTGATTTATATTCTCATAATAGCTGAATAATCTTCATTACCAGTTATTGTGTGAAATCTTTCTAGATCGCATAATGGAAAAAGTTCTATCCCAGGTTAGCGTAGATTAGATGTGTTGTTCTTCATAGATTAAAGTAGTATAAAATTCAGTTTCAGAGTTTAGAACTAGATTAGCTTAGAAATAATTCCATATTTTCATTATCATATTCTACACACGCACACATGACCAAGCTCTACACACACACACCCCCTTAGAACGAGAAGCTGGTCTCGTTATCCCCAATTGGACCCGCTACACCAAACGGGCACGGAGCCGCCAACTAGGTTCCCGACCGGGTGGGTATCCCCCTTGTTGTTGACCCGATTTCAGGGTCCTCAACATATTTGGCGCTAGAAGGAGGGCACGAACTATGAATGGCACCTAAAGAAACATCTAAATACCATTCTGAGAGTAATACACCCTCATCAACTCCCTCGACTTCTCCAACACGGTTAAACCCGGGATTTGAAGTCGCTCGAGTATCTACCACTGCTACATATTCGAATATATCAGACCAATCTATCATTGAACCCCCTGAAATTCGAACTTTGATTCGTAAACTCCAGGGATTCTCTATTTTTAACCAGAAGTCTAATAAATCTAAAAGCAGTGTGACTTCGCAGTACAACCCTGCTCATCCCCTTACCAGATCAAAGAGTGAAAAATTTGGCATACAACCAAGTGAAATCCCTCTCCCTACCAGGAAAAGAGCAAGGAAAACACCACCAGAGTCTGACAGCCAGACTCCTTCATCCACTTCGTCCATATCAACTCCCTCACCGTGAAGTCAACCACCCACTCTTTCATTCCAACTCACTCACCCATCTTCTACAAACCTTCCTCTTCAAACATCAAAGGTCTGAATATCTTCATCTTCTCAGCATCAGGGATCGTCTTCTGCACTTCCATTAACTAGCATCTCAACGATGGCCCAGTCTCCATGGAACAATCCTGGGGCGGTTTTAATGCCTCCACCCCTGAGCCCTATACTGGCCCATCCTGAGAAATGGCTGCCTAAATTCAATCCGGAAGCAGGAATGCTAGCCGAGGAACATATCAATAATTTCATGCTTTCTGTTAATCTCAACGGAGTCACTAACGAAGACGCTGTTGTCCGGCTTTTCCCTTATACAATGCAAGGGACAGCCGGGTCATGGTACTATTCGTTACCTTCCGGATCCATCACAAGCTGGGACATTTTTCAAAGTCAGTTCCTCACCAAGTTTGGTGATGACAGATCCACGGCGACATTGATCAATAACCTATCTAATCTTAAGGCTGAGGCTAGAGAACCCATTAAATATTTTAACTTACGGTTAAATAAGATCCTCAACAAAATCCCCGCTGCCTCACAACCCAGCGAGGAAGTAAGATGTGAACGGTACATCACGGCTTTACCTCCAAACTTAGCTATCTTCATAGATAGGGCAAACAAGACCACCTTAGTTGACAACTTGACAGAAGCGTTAGCAGTGGAAAAACGCATGGTAGCCCTAGAAAAGAGATCCGCTATAGAAGAACGCAAATCTAAGAAGATCTCTTTCAAAGAAGACACCAAGAAGAAGCAAACGAAAGATCCTTTCGATTTGGAAGGATTACAAAAAGTGTTGAAAGCCATGTCAAACGAGATGATTGATATTAAGAAACAAGTAGCAGAGACTTCTTCGAAAAAGCCCTTTAGGACTTTTAAAAGAAATCCTCCCATGGAGGTAAGAGCACCTAGTGTTGTCTCAAACGTTGAATCTGAAGAAGACGAAGAAGAAGAGAATACTACTGAAGGGCAGACCGACGAGGAAGAGGTCGTAGAACTACAAGGAATGTGGGACTTCATCCTCCCACAAGAAGAGGATCAGGAAGCATTTCCTGTTAGCACGAGAAGCAAAAATCAACTTGATCCTCCCCTAACTACCCCAAAACAAAAGGGCGCAAGCCCTGCATTAAAAGAAAAGGTCGCAACAAAAAAGACAACTGCTAAAGCGACCCAGATTAGCCCAGTCCAATCTGATCAAACACCTCCATCAAGAACACTAATAGTGCATCACTCTGTATGAATTGAGCATTACTCGATGCAATGAGTGCTAAGTGAACTATTCAAAAATCATGAGAAATTAGTCACTTTACGACTACCTCTCATGGAAATGGTCATACGTTTGAATGACTTACTTAACGCAGTTGAATCCCAAAAATGATATCTAATATAATGCACTGCGTAAATCCCCCATAATTAAACACTAATAGTGTCGGATGAAATGGAGTATAACATCATTGATGACATGAAGAAGACTAGGGCTAATATCACTCTGTATGAATTGAGTAAATTGAAACACCAACAGAAAATAATGATGAAAGAATTACATGTTGTGCCTACTACATCTTTACCTACAGCTGTATCTTCCCATAATCTGGGAAGGCCTCCAACCAACACGATCAATAAAATTTATCCAAATGACATCGCCTTGATTGGAGGAAGATCAAGATCTCATACTCCTCCTTTTCTTCTCACATATGAAATCTTCAACAAAAACGTGCACAATTGCTTGGTCGATTCTGGTGCTTCAACGAATATTTTACCCAGATCAATATGTGCCAAATTGAATGTGCAACATCAAAAATCTGCAGTACGTATAGTTCAACTTGATCGATCCCAAGTCGAAGTGATTGGTGAACTCAATCAGGTGACCATAAGATTGTCGTCGAACCCAAAAGTTTGGCAGGTTATCGACATTCTAGTAGTTGATATCCCTGAGTTCTATGGTTTGATTCTTAGCAGGGATTGGTCGGAAAAGCTCCACGGATATTTTTCAACCGATTGGTTGCACATGTGGTTACCATACAATGGTAAACCAAATCAGATAAAGGTTGAACGAGAGTTGCACCAAAAATACATAGTGACAGAACTGGAAGGAGAAAATGAGGCCATAACGTACAATAGCAGCATTGTAGGCAATTACGCAATAAATTCTTTCCTAGGTAATTTCAATGCTCATATTTCGCCATACTTAGAGAATTCAGTTTTATCCCAAGTTGAAAATTTCTCCCAAACTGATGACTCAAAATGTTTTAGTTTTTTAGATAATTCTGTAAATACATCTTTATTTTGGAAATTATATTTTGACGGATCTAAATCAAATGAGGGAGCAGGAGCAGGATGCGTTCTGATTAACCCAGACGGGAATAAGATTATTCTCACATGCAGACTTGAGTTCGATTGCACGAACAACACAGCGGAGTACGAAGCCTTGGTTCAAGGCCTATACAAAGCAATCGGATTAAACATTAAGTATCTTCAAGTCTTTGGAGATTCAGAGATCGTCGTAAAACAGGTACGTAACACCATACATTGCCTGTCAAGTCATTTAAAGCATTATCAATCATTAGTTCAAGATCTCACTGCACATTTCGTAGCATTCAACATCTCGTCAATTCCAAGAATTCAAAACGCAAGCGCAGACCTGTTAGCTAACGTAGCCTCTAGACTTATCCCTTCTGAAGATTTTAGTCCTGATAGGTTTTCAATAGAATTAATCTTTAGACCATCCATCCCTGACAATATCACCAATTGGAGAGTGTTCAACGACGATCCTGACATCGTAAATTTCCTTACTTCTGAAGGATCCTACTCAAATCAGATAATCGACGAAGACCATCATGATCATCAAATACAACAAAATGGCTCTGAAAATGCTATACCGAAATCGGTGGTCAAGTTAGAAGATTTATATGATTTGAAAAGTCGGTTTAAAAGGTCCGCCAATGCTAAACTTTGCAGTTCTACCTTGAACTATGAACTAGTAAGCCTAGGGACCGATCAGAAGCCACAAAACGTTAACCTAGGACACGGCCTACCCCCTGAAGAGAAATCAGCATATATCCTTCTTCTGAGACAATACAAAAACGTTTTTGCCTGGAATTATGATGAGCTAAAAACATACAACACTTCTATCATTCAACATGTTATCCCTATGATTGACAATGAAAAACTTGTCCAGCAGAAGCTCAGAAAAATACACCCTAACCTAGAAAATCAGATAAAAACTGAGCTTAATAAGTTGTTGAGAGCCAGAATAATCTTCCCCGTCAGGCATTCTAAATGGGTATCCAATATGGTGCCCGTTAGGAAGAAAAACGGAGACACTAGAATCTGTATCCATTTCTGAAATCTCAACAAAGCCTGTCAGAAAGACAATTTTCCCCTCCCACCTATGGAGCAAATATTACAGGCAGTAGCCAGCTCAGAATTAATGTCATTCCTGGATGGATTTTCAGGATACAATCAAGTACTGGTGCATCCCGATGACCAGTTAAAGACTACGTTCCGAACCAAATGGGGCACTTATGCATATCGGAAGATGCCATTTGGTCTGATCAATGTCGGAGCTACCTTTCAGAGAGCCATGGACATCGCGTTTAAAGGGTTAGTCAATAAATCAGTGGTGATTTACTTGGATGATATAACAGTGTACTCCAAAAAACGAAACAACTATCTCAAAGATTTGAAGCAAATCTTTCAAAGATGCTTGAGGTACGGGATTTCGCTCAACCCAAAGAAATCTTTCTTTGCATTAAGCGAAGGGAAATTGCTCGGATTCATAGTGTCGAAATCTGGTATTCATATAGAACCCGACAGAATCAAGGAAATTTCCAAAATATCCATACCCCATAACAAGAAAGCCATGCAATCCTTCCTTGGACAGATCAATTTTGTCAAAAGATTTGTCCCGGATTTTTCACGTATTATTTCTCCCTTACAAAATATGATAAAAAAGAATTCAAATTTCAAATGGGGTCTAGATGAGCACGAAGCGTTCAACTTAATCAAACAAGCTATCATTAATGCTCCATCTTTGGCCACACCAAATTTTTCGGAATCATTTACCTTATACGCTTTTGCCTCAGAGAAATCCTATGCCGCGATTTTGACCCAAGCAAATCAAGAGAAAGCGAAGGCTCCAATCGCATTCTTTAGCTCAAACTTACAAGGTGCTGAAATTAATTATTCAGACGTAGAGAAACAAGCATATGTTGTTTTCAAAGCGATCAAATATTTCAGACCTTTCTTGCTTAAAGCCCACACTAAAGTCGTGGTACCGTTTCCAGCGGTAAGAAACCTTTTAGTGCAGAAAGACGTGGGCAAAAAGAGAGCTAATTGGATTACCGCTTTACAAGAATATGATCTTGAGATCAAACCAGCAAACATCGTAAGAGGTCAAGGCTTCTGCAAGATGTTAGCCGGAGCATCGCAAATCCCGGAGAACTCATTTGAAGAGGTACAAGCGTACGAGGTAAGCCTAAATGATGCAGAATCATCATATGCTAACACCATTTATTTTCTTAAGAACGGGTATGCTCCATCACGTCTGGATCATACCAAGAAAAGAGCTCTGAGATTAAAATTTAAACAATACCAGCTCGTAAATGATGTCTTGTTTAAAAGGAATTATGATTTTGTGCTTCTTAGGTGTCTTGAGAAAACTGAAGCCGAAAAGGTTTTGCAGGAACTCCACGATGGACCAGCGGGCGGACACTATGCCGGAGATGCGACTGCACATAAAATCTTGGGTGCAGGATATTATTGGCCCACGCTATTCAAAGACTCATACAATCACGTAAGGAAATGCCAAGTCTGCCAAACTGATGCAGGAAAACAAAGGAAACCGTCCATGCTGCTACAACCAGTCATCATCAACCAACCATTCAGTCAATGGGGCTTGGACATAACAGGTGAGATCGTTCCTCACTCTTCTAAGCAGCATAAGTATATCCTTACGGCAACTGATTATTTTACCAAATGGGTAGAAGCATTTCCTCTTAAGACAGTTCATTCTGAAAATATTATTGAATTCATAGATCAATTTATCATCACTAGGTTTGGATTGCCAACAGCATTAATGTTTGATAACGCTTCATATTTTTCTGGAAATACTATGACTGAGTTTGCGCTTAAAAGAGGGTTCAAACTAAAATATTCTGCCAACTACTATCCGCAAGGTAATGGATTGGCTGAATCAACAAACAAGAACCTAATCAGAATTATCAAAAGAACAGTCGACCAAAACCAAAGGAATTGGCACAAAGCGCTGGTAAATGCTTTATGGGCTGATAGAATCACAAAGAAAGCTTCAATCGGCACTTCTCCCTTTAATTTAGTTTATGGGAGAGAAGTGGTTCTTCCGACTCACCTAGTCATTCCCTCTTTGTCTTTAGTGCAATATATCGATGAAGTACCTACTTCCTCTTTACAATTAAGACAAATGGAAATAATCAAACTAGAAGAACAAAGAGAACAAGCTAGGAAAACCCATGCTCATCACCAAGCGCTAATAAAATCTTCTTTTGACTCAAGCATCATAACCAGAAAAAACTTTCAGATGGGTGATTTAGTCTTGAAATGGGATAAGGCTCATGAAGAAAAGGGCAAACATACAAAATTTCAGAAGCTGTAGCTTGGCCCTTTTCAAATTGTAGAAGTCGTAGGCCCATCTACATTCGCGCTGCAGGATCTGGCAGGAAGGAGAGATTCTTTACCTGTCAACGGACTGATTCTTAAATTATATTTTCCATAGAAGAGAATTCTTCTAATTTTTGTAGGATAGATTTAGTTTTAGTTTTTATTTTGTTTTGTTTTTCTCTTTTTATGAATAAAACTCGTTGTAAATGATCATTTAAAAAGGATTCATGAAAGAGCATGCCAATTCTCTATCAGATTTTGATTTCGCTTGTACAAATAGCAAAAATTTTGAAAATCTGAATTTTATTATTGACAAATAGATTTAACCTCACTTTGATTACAATACTCGTTTCAACCTCTAAAAAACTTTGACAAAAGCAACCTCTAGTAAAAGAATTGTTTTGTATCAGCACCATGAAAGGTATCATCAATAATAAAATAAGCATTCTCTGCAAATCTGTTGTTTTCAAAAACTCTATTATTGTCGTCCAGAGCTTTCTTAAGGAAAAACAATGACTTCCTCCCTGCTAAAAGGAAATTACAACATTCAGAGAAACAATCCAAACAAAACACTATATCTCAAAGAATAAGAGGTCTCATCACGAGCCGGCTTATCATGATCACAGATATTATAACTTGCTGACTTTGCCAATACTGTCTATCAAAACAGGGCAACGACTTAAGATTGTTGCAATCAAAAGGCAAGAGGTCTCATCACGAGCCGGCTTGTTCAGCAAAAGTGTAAATCAGGTGAATGACTGTGTCATAATTTGGCCACCAAACCAAGACATTGTTCTTTAGAGAATTAAAAAAGGAAAAGTGTGTTAAAAAGGATTTTTCTCTGGAATGTTGCGAGTAACCTCAAGCAGGAAAAAGGATCATTGCTGGATAACATGGTAACCCTGTCGAGGCTATGGATGCTTGCGGGCAGCAGAGACTCTACCTACGACAAATGAGCATACTTTTAAGCCAGTACGCAGAGAAGACCTTATTTTATCTTTTATCAAGACCAAGTAATGTCTAATGCGAATGCAAGAAGAAACCTGAGGAAGCAAGAAATTGGGATATAAAAAGGGTTGAGACAAAATATCGTCGACAAGGTGAGAGGCAATCTACTCTATCTATCCATAACAAAATTTAGACATATAAAATTTTTTGCTGTTTCGGAAGTGAATGGTCAATAGAAATGCAGAGATAACTGGTTCTTCACAGTGAATCGCCATTGTTGTGGTCACCAACAACCCCCCTCCTCATTTGATATTAGTAATAACATCAAGCAAAGGGGGATCCTTAACCAAAAAAAATCCAAAAAATATTTTTGTTTGAAAAACGTTTTGTATTAACTCCCTAAGAGCTATATCGCGTCGCAAAGGAAAAAGGAGCGCTTTCCCAAAGCGCATAAACACACTGAGGAGGAGCGACGCGAGAACTCATCGCATCGCGTGCATTAAAGGCGCTCAAAAGGGGAAAACCTAAAGAACCGCCGACGGCCGATATGCGACTTCGCACATTGCAATGTCGCATAAGCAACACAAAGTGACAAAGCGAAAATCCTTGCGACCTTGCGATATTGCGATATGCGATCTGCGACCATGCAAAGTTGCGACCATGCAAAGCTACGACCTGCTATCTATGGTGTGCGACAAATGAGATTATCAATCGCTGTGATGCCACCTATTTACCTTGCAATCTTTGATGTTGCGATGCAAATCGCAGAAGCCAATCGTCGCAGGCATTCATCGGCATGATATGTGAGCTTAAAATTAGGCGCGCACCTTACGGGAAATTAATGATTGTACGCCTGTGTATCCAAAAATGATTATGTTGCGTTTTTCGAAGAGTCAAGTCATAATGGGTGACATGATTATGCATTCATTAGAACTTAATTGCTTTCATGTCAATTTTTCTTCTGTCTCTTTTTATTTACGTGAACTATAAGTCGGCAACTGATATAAATCTATATCCAGGAAACATCTAAGGAAAAGCACCAGAACTAGAAGAACAGAGAGGAGATGACTTCACAGATGGATACCGCATACAGCAGGCTGCGGATCCCAGAGTATCACTCAACAAATGCTGATGGAAATAGGCTATCTAGGACTCAGAGTCAAAGGCGCACAAAAGCAAAGCGTTTATGAAAGATCCTGAATCCCAAATTGGGTAAAGCAAAAAGAAAAACGCTTAAGGGGAAAGATGTCTCAGAAAAGCCTGGAACAAAGAATGGAAACAAGTTTCAATTGAGAAAATCATTCAGGCAACAAAATCCCCAGCTCATTGAGTCATTCGCACAGCTGGAAACCGAAATAGCAACAGCACAATCAGTTTGAAAGAAATCTGAGTTGTACTAAGTATACACGCCGTGAAGACACTCCTCCAGAAGAACACTTTCAAAAATATCTTCTAGTTTGTCAGAAAGAGGTGCCAGCTGTTGTTATTTCTAAATTTCAAGCTTGAACAAAAGGAAAGGACAAGTAGCCGACTCTTTCACAGCAAACAGCGCATCATTTACAGCACTAAGGAGCAGATACAGAAATGGTTAGAAATTAGATTCAGTTTTTAGAAATAAATTTGTTTTAGTAAAAGGGTGGTCATTTGAAGCTGTTCCCTAAATTTGTGTAATTAAAATTAGCCGGTTAGTAGTATTTAACCCTTCTCGTTGCATTGGAGAAGGGTCCGGAAATTTGCCAAAAAACGTGTTCTCAGAACATGCACTTTTGCACCCTCGGAGGGGGTTTTTGATGAATGGACGGATCAATATTTATTTATGTTTGCATTTTAAAAACTGCTACTGATGTTGCACTTCTGTACTCTTAGTAGGCATTAGAAGTAAGTAGAAATAGATCATTATTGCTTTAGGTCTGTGAGTATAAAGTCAGTCATAAATGGTACTTTTATCTCTTGACGAGTTTCTGCTTGCATTCTTAGAGTAATGTACAGTTGCTGTTATTTATATGTTAATGTATGAATGAGTGGACTACCATTTGGCAATTTTGTACGGTGGAGTCATTGATTTATGCTTAATACATGAATAACTGATTATGCGATATGTTGTTCACAACCGTTTTTCTTAACTTTTTATGCAGGATGGTTCATCTTAATTGATTTATATTCTCATAATAGCTGAATAATCTTCATTACGAGTTATTGTGTGAAATATTTCTAGATCGCATAATGGAAAAATTTCTATCCCGGGTTAGCGTAGATTAGATGTGTTGTTCTTGATAGATTAAAGTAGTATAAAATTCAGTTTCAGAGTTTAGAACTAGATTAGCTTAGAAATAATTCCATATTTTCATTATCATTTTCTACACACACACACATCACCAAGCTCTACACACACACACCCCCTTAGAACAGGAAGCTGGTCCCGTTATCCCCAGTCGGACCCGCTACACCAAACGGGCACGGAGCCACCAACCAAGTCCCGACCGGGTGGGTATCCCCCTTGTTGTTGACCTGATTTCAGGGCCCTCAACAGGAACCAAATGCATTACTTTTCCACATTTCATAACGATTTTGGGTCCGGGCACTTTGGGGCTTTCCTTCACTGAGGGGGAAGCCCTGCGATACATGATTAGCGCCTACGCTAATCGCGTATCAAAATCTACCTTCGTTTATCGAACTGGCCTCCGGTTTTGCTAATTTGTGCCAGTTCACGTTACCATGGGCCAATGGTCTACGCGCTCGACCGGGGGGCCTGGTTGCTCTGCTCTAGCCACAACTGCAACTGTCACAAGGATTCCTTCTGATAGCTTGATTTTTCTAAGACTTGAATCTTTTGGCATAATTTGAAACAGTCATGAAAACTTAGAGAGTGTTTAGGATCCAATTTGGATCATGACCTTCCCACTAAAAAAGCTTTTGGACCACCAAAATTTGGTTTTCTTTTAAGCATCAATCAAGTGAGGGTATAGATTCCTCACTTGCTCAATTTCTATCCATTTCACACTACTTTGCTTTGAACCTTTAAGTCCAATCCTAAGGTACTCAACATTCCCTCTGCGTGTGGTCCTCACCTTCCTGTCTAGAACTGTATCTTCCTGTAACTCATTAAGATATTCAGGTAACATATCATCAATAGAAGGCAATTGACTCTGCTCTTCGGGATCTTCAATTAATGAATGTTCAAATAGTCTCAAGTTGTCTGCATTAACAACTTAGTAGATGTGCATGTAAGCTGGTTGATCAAGGTGAGAAGCATTCTCACCAATTTTCTCAAGTATCTTGAAAGGTCCATACCTTATTGCCTTCAGCTTCTTACCTTAACCTTGCATTTTGTCTTTGCTGATATACAACTTGCCTTGATCACCAACTTGGAAACTATGCTCCATCTGATGCTTGTCATGCCTTGCCTTGTACCTGGCTTGGCTCTTCTCCAATTGTTCATGTACTGCCTAGTGAATCTCTTGGATTTGTTCAATCAACTTGGTTGCCTTGTCCACATCACTGTTTCCATCAACTGCTATGTATTTACCAAAGACAAAATCCAAGGGAGACCTTGGTGTGAAACCCAAATAGGTCTCAAAAGGAGCTCTCTGCGTAGAAGAATGTTTAGATCGGTTGTAAGCATGCTGCACATAACATAAATGTTCATCTCAAAGCTTGGGATGCTTGCTGCAATAGCCTTTGAGAAACTGGATGACTGTCCTGTTGACCACTTCTGTTTGGCGATTTGTCTGTGGATGAAAAGTTGTGCTCTTTTTCAGTCTGGTGTTGATCAATTCCCACAAGCTCGACCAAAATTTCCCAACAAATCAGGTATCTCGATCAGATATAATGGAGGTGGGTAAGCCAAAATGAACCCATACATGTTGAAAGAACAACTTTGCAGTTTGTTCAACTCTAATTTTTTTGTTACAAGGTATTAAAATACTCATTTTGCTGAACCTATCCACAACAACATATAAATAGTCATGACCTTTCCTAGATTTAGGCAGTCCTCCAACAAAGTCCATGGAAACACTTTCCCAAGGATGAGAAGAAAATGGTAGTGGAGTGTACAAGCCTAGTTTTCTATTACTAGGTTTACTTTTAGCACACATGGTACACCCTCTTACATATCTAGCAATTGTCTCATTCATTTTTGGCCAATAACAAAATCTTTGCAATTGTGCAAGTGTTTTACTTACACCAAAGTAACCTGATATTAGAGAAGTGTGTGCTTCTTGAATTATCTTTACTCTTTCAGTTTTTGGAATGCATAGCTTCCCATAATGATACAAGAGTTGGTCCTTAACATGATAATCCAATTCTCCTACTTGTTTTCCTTGACTTAAAGTTGCATACACATCTTTAAAATCTATATCTTGAGCATATTGTTCAATGTAGCTTTCATGCAGTACTAAATTATGCTTAAGTATAGTAGATGCATTTATGATTGGTCTGGACAACATGTCTGCAACTTTATTGTGTATGCCCTTTTTATATCTGATGACAAGATGAAACTATTGTAGAAAGCCCATCCACCTATAGTGTCTTCATTGCTGCAACTTAGTTTGGGAGTGTAAATATTGAAGTGGTTGATGATAAGTGTGTATAACTGTATTTTTACCCAATAAATAATGTTTCCACTTTTTCACACTCTGTACTAATGCATACAATTCTTTATCATATGTGGGATAGTTAACTACTGCAGAATTAAATGTCTCAGAATGATAACATATGGGTTTACTGCGCTGCATCAATACTGCTCCCATGGCATAGTCACTGGCATCTGTCTCAATCTCAAATGGTCTTTGAAGATCGGGCAGTGCTAGTACTAGGGTTGTAATAATTTTTTCCTTCAAGGTGTCGAAGGCTTTCTGTTGTTTTCCTCACCACTGAAACACCTTGTTCAATCCTGTTAAAGCATGTAAGGGAGATACAATTAAGGAAAAGTTAGAAATAAACTTTCTCCAATATTGTGCTGCTACTAGGAAGCTTCTAACTTCTGTAGCAGATTTGGGTCTATGCCAGTTTACAATGATTGCAACCTTAGAGGGATCTATCTTCAATTCACCACCCCCTACTATATGACCCAAGTAATTCAAAGATGTTTTGCCAAATTGACATTTTGAGAGTTTAACATAAAGATTTTCTCTTTTCAAAACATCTAGAGTCTGCTTAACATGCTTTAAATTTTCTTCCCACATTTTGCTGAAGATAAGAATGTCATCCAGATATACAATAACAAAATTATCAAGAAAAGGTTTGAGTACGTCATTCATTACTCTCATGAAAGTAGTAGGAGCATTAGTTAAGCCAAAAGGCATAACCAACCACTCATACAATCCCTACTTTGTTTTGAAAGTAGTCTTCCATGCATCCTTCTCTACAACTCTGACCTGATGATAACCACTATGCAAGTCCAACTTGGAAAAATAAACAACTTCTTTCAACTGATCTAACAGATGATCTATGCGAGGAAGGGGATAACGATTTTTTATCGTTATTTTATTTAGCGCTCGGTAATCAATGCACATTATCCATGAGCCATCTTTCTTTCTCACCATGAAAATTAGATATCCACATGGTGATGTGCTAGGCCTTATGAACTCTTTCTCGAGCAGCTCCTATACCTGCTTCTTGATTTCTACATTTTCTAAAGCGGACAACCTGTACATTTCGATGTTAGGCAATGGAGCATCTTGCTGCAAATTAATATCATGTACTATTTCCTTTTTGGGTGGTAGACCTTTAGGTACTTGAAATAATATATCATATTTTGAAACAACTTTTTCTAAATCAACTTGCTGTTTATCATCAAAACCCTCAAATACATTGGTTTTATCAGGTTTCTTTTCCTTTACAACCATCAATAAAAATTGTTTGCATGAATTTAAAATTCTCCTCATCTGCCCTGAGTTTATGAGAATATAATTATTCTTGAGCTTATGAGCTCTTACAATATATTCGATTCCATCTTTAACGAGTAGATACTTGTTCTCAGCTCTATAGAAAATAGTTTTTCTATCATACAAGTAAGGACTTCCTAAAACAATTCCACATATATCCAAAGGAACTATATCTAACTCAACCTCATCTACAAATGTTGACCCAAAAGAAAACTTAAGTTTACATTGTCTAGTTAGTTGTAGCTTTGCTTTATCACATAACCAATCTAATGGATATGGTTTCTTGTGAGGAGTGGTTAGTAATCCCAACTTCTTTACAATTGCTTCAAAAATTAAATTTACTTGTGACCCACTATCAAACAAATTATCAACCTTTTGATGATTGGAAATAACTCGAATATGAAAAATCTCATGCCTTTTCCTCTCATTTTCTTCATTATCAGTAGATTGTGTAGAATTACTACTAGATGCTTCAGAATTTTACCTTTTATCCCTATGGCTGCGATTGTTGTTTCATCCCCTGAGTCTGACCCAAAATCCTTTTGAATAGTTGTAGCAGTCTTCTTCCTTTTGTCCTCATTTTTCTTGGGTTTCAGCTCCGGATGCAGAATCCAGCAGTGTTCACCATCATGCCCATCCTTCTTACAGTGAGTGCATGAATACTTGCTCTTTTGTACAGTATTTGTCTTCCTCTCTCTCCATTTATGTTTTCTTTTCTCCTTATTCTTGCTTTCAGTGGGTTTAGGTGATCCCCCAACTTCCGGTTCCCATTCTTACCTCTAGCTTCTAGATGTGTAGCCTGGACGGATACCTCATCTATGCTAGTGGGATTAAACATGAGGATAGTGTGCCTCATGTAGCTGTGTAGACCACCTATATACTTTGCCAGAGTCTTAGGTGAGTCTAAATAAATTCCTAGAATCAAAGCTCTTTTCCTAAATTCTTGGGTGTAACCTTGTACACTTTGCCCTTTTAATTATTGAAGATTTTTCTAGCTCATCATGGCTTGTTGCATATAGGCTAGTGGATGGAATTGCTTTTTAATTGCAGAAACAAATTCACTCCAGACAAAAAGAATCTTACCATGCTTCTCTGTGTCAGCTTGTATCTTTCCTTCCCACTGTTGGATACCTATACCAATAGGTTTCATATTTCATGATTGGCAAGAGAAAGTCCAAATATGCTCTCCTTTGAGTTCACAAAGATCCCATATTTCCTAAAGAGCAAGAAGGTGTGTAAAGTGTTTCAAACATTGATGACCCTATTACAAATTCTGATGGATGATCCAACAGTTTAACCTGGATCATGCCATGTTTCAATTTTGTGTTATAGAATAGAGAAAGAAGTCTGTCCAAACAGCCTAATCTTGGCAGACAAGTAGTTTAGGTAGAGAAGAAAAGGTTTCCAACAGCTCAATCTGGGACCTTGGAAGAGATAAGGTTAGAAGTAGATAGAAAAGAATAAACAAAAAGCCAAAGAAAAGAAAAGGCAAGTAAGGGTTTGCAAGTCCAAGTGCACCCTCCAAGGAGAAACAAAAAATGCTAGGTAAGCAGCTGGGTAGGTAGTTGGGGTTGCAGAAAGGTATCCCTATCATTGCAAGGTGGTGATGGTGGGCAGCAAGGCAAGAGATTAACAGCTGGGAGCATGACTAACCTCCCTCTCCCCCTTCATTTCATTACTAACATTCCCTTTCTTTTAGCTGAGATTTATGGAGAAAGATCATGGTTTTTAGGTGGTTCTGGTTCATTTAGAAGCCACATTTCTTGTCTAAAATCTTTTCATTTTGATCTACTCTCGAAACTAAATCAATTTCATATAAACTCAGTGAGATCCCCTTCATTTGCTCCCTTCATTCATATTAACACTAATTCTATTGTATAAATCCTCATATCGCCTCTTCCCCTAATATTACTAACACCAGGGTGTATAAATCCCAAAATCTTATAAATACCCACCCCTTTGGCATTATAGCCAATAAAGTCTCGAGTCAGGGATCAAATGACACCAGGTCATGTTGATGAGCCTAGGCCAGCTACCCCCTCTCCTTCATGAGCTAAATTCCCCTATTTTTACCCCTTTGCACATAAAAACCCCATAAAGATCCTAAATCCCCACCTTACCCACTTCAAAGGGCAAATAAGCATGAAAACCCACTTTTCCGCCCTATAGCCAAGGTTAGCGCATATAATGTTTTTTAAAATTACATTGGAAAATCATATAAAACCCGATTATATACCCCCGCCAGCTTCCGTATACAGCGCACATGTCAGCTCATCCGATGACCGTTAGATCAGACCCTCCAGATCTGACGGCCCTGGTCGAGTCAGAGTCTGTCCGACGCCTGACAGTTAAACGTACTATCCCCCTGTCATCTCATTCGTCCGATCACCGTCCGATTATCCGCTGTAGATCCAACGGTTATCCTGATGTCGGAGCTCATCCGCTGTACGAGACTTATCTCCCGACGTCCGTATTTGAAGGACGTCATCCCACTGCTACGTGTCCTCACCACCACGCGTCGGAGGTACAGCCGATGGATACCGCCCCCGTACAAGAGGCGGTACGATATGAAACCATTAGCGGTTTCCGGATTCCCTCATCCCGCCTACCCACGTCATCACCGCATCAGCAACGCGTCAGCGCCACGTCACCCGATGACGTCAGCATGACGTCATCCGACCTTGACCCCACCAATGACGTCATGCTGACGTCAGCACGAATTTGCGCCAAAAACATAAAAAGGTCTATTTTAGCCAAAAGTTCGCGTTTTTTGGTCATTTTGTGTATTCGTCGTTATTCTGCTCTGCATGCAATCAACGTCCAAATTGTTTGCCAACCTGCTAAACTGACCAGAAGACCTCCAGCGCACCAGTTCAACCTGCGGTCACGACCTCTGCTAGCTGTTTTACCAGGTATTCCTCATCATTCATCCTCTGTGCGCCTGCAATTATCTATTTAACGCTTTAAGAAGCTTAAAGGAAGCCGAAAATCAGAAATTTACTACTGAATTCCTCAGTAAAGCATTGAAGTTCCAATTATCACCTCGGAAAACACCAGCCGAGCCTTTTCCCAGTGGCATTCTGCTAAGAAACCAGGCCCTGTCTGCGCAATCGTGGCAGGCGCATTTGAAACCAAATTTTACCATTGAAAGGTGCCAGAAAAGCTAAGCTTCGCTATTAATTGCCATAAAGCAGCATTTCAACTGCTGCAGACCCTGCATTCACCTTTTCTAAGGCATTTTCACCCTTCTTTGTAAAGAAACCTTGTTGCTGTTACTCTACATAGTAACACAGTTTTTGAAGAAACAGAATTCCTAAAGGAGAACAATGGACCCCCCTGTAGCTCCTATAGCCCTAAATGTAGCTCCTCTGAATGCCCCTCACAAAGCATTGGAATGGAAAGCACTAGCTGACTTAGACTATAAGATATCAGAAGAAATGCTGAGCAGGAGCAGGTTTCATCTTCAAATACTAAATGAAATCAAAGTCCAACATCAGAATGGGACAGACATCTTGGGAATTTGGGATTCCTCTCTCCCAATCTTCAAGCTACCACAGGTCAACCAATTCCCAGAACTCATCCACTTGTGTGCTGAGTATTATGATGCATCCCAGAGGGCAGTGCTTGATTCTTCAGGCACAATTTTGTTTTTTATTACCCCTGAAGCCATCAGGGAGATGCTGCAGTTCAAAACAGATCAGAAGTTGGTCCCTCTATCACTAGCTGATTTGATTATGGAGAGAGCCAGAATGACAGAGGCCCAGATTACAAAATTTAACCAGTTATTCATCAAAGCTAACACTGTGCAAGTCCCTCCTATCTACTGGGTTTATCTTAACCAGTTGGGCCTAGACCTTGTTGACATGATCAGTCCCATCCTGGGATATGATTCGGTGGAGTATGTGGATGAAACAGTTATGCACCTAATGCTCATGTTTTCTCCAGGAAGAAAACCAGTCTGTTATGACTATGCCACATACATCTCAAACAAGATGCATGAGCAATTGATGAACCTATCAAGAGAGAGGGTATTTAAATATACTTCTTACATATATCATTTGCTTTTATACTTCCATCATGACAAGTTCTCCTTCCCAATGAAAAGAGAAGATGCACAGGGAAATTTGAGATCGGTGGTGTACTGGACATCTGCTTTCCACCTCAATTTCTATTCTCCATACACCTATTGTGAGTTCATTGATAATTTCATTCATCCAGCCATGACTCTACTTTTGGGCTCACCTCCTCCCAGATTGACAGATGATATGCAAAGACTCCTGCATTTATCAAAAGCATACAGCATTGGAGATTGGTACTTCTACCAGCACCACACCGTTATTAGAATATATGGGTGTGAGTTGCCCCCATTTAGACTACCCAGGTTTGTGCCCATGAGACTATTTGCCTTAGAATATTTCAGGCAGTTTGGCTTTGTGGACATGTTCCACTTTTCAGGCAAAGGTAAGAAGGCACAGCTCAAAGTTAGAAGTCAACTTGGCCATTTCCTCTATAACGAAAGGGAGGAAGGGTGGAAGGAGGCGGATAGAATACTTGGGGGCCTTGGTCTCAAATACAGCTTCCTATGGAAACCTTATGACCCTAACAACTTCATTACCATGAGGAGACTTAAATACAAATTGTCTGCTTATGATCATTGCAGCCTTCCTCACATAGAAAAACATGCCAATCAAAGTAAATGGAGGAGAGGGACTTTAGAGGAAGCTGTCACTCAAGAAGAGCTTAATCATAGAGCTCAAAGAAACATAAAGAAAATGGCTGACCTTGAGTTTTATTCACAGGTCAGCTCACTACCAAGCATACAAATTGGAGCAGCAGCATCCTCTTCAACTGCCCAACAGCAAGTCACGAGAGTTGCTGGAAAAGTATCAGAAAAAGGAAAGGAAAAAGAAATGGAGGCAGAAAAAGAGATGGAGCAAGAGCAACAGCAGGAACAGCAGCAAAAACAAAGTCAGCAAGCACAAGAACAAGCAGAAGGGTTACAGCAAGGGCAACAAGAAGACATAGGACAGCAAGAGGAACAGCAGCAAGAAAAACAAGGGCAGGAGCAGCCTGCTCAGCAAAAGGAAACAGTGGATACTCCTCAGACCACTGAACAAGTCATGCCTACAAGACAAGACTCTACATTTGATGCCTCGGTCCTCCAAACCCCTCAAAAGGAGGACACATTTGTCTTTAGGAAAAGGGAAAGAGAAACTCCCTTGACATCCTCTATCAATCAAGGAGAGAAAAGACAAAGACTCAACGATTTTCCAGAAGAGGATATAGCCATCAGAGAAGCATTGGGCATGGGCCCACCAAGTCAAGAAATTTCAGCAAGTTCCTCCCAGCAGGAACTAGACAGGACAATGGGAGGGGAAGTCAGCTCCTCCAGCCAGCAGAAAGAGGAAAGAGTGAACATAAAGCAGCAGTTCATAGACATTAAGAGGAGGCGTGACCCAATCAAAGTTCAATTATATAATCACCTACTTAACATGGCTCCTTCCAATCAGCAGAGACTCATGTCTACTTTTGATGTAGGTGAGGGCAAATTGACATTGAGTCATTTTATGCCTACGGCACTCAAGCCACAGTCTCCTGCTGATTATCTCAGGACCAATTTAGAGGTCCTTGCCAAAGACATACACCCCATGGACAAAATTGAGTTGCATAAACAAACAGGGGAAATGGTGTATGCTTCATTGGCCGATAAGACCTTGGACAACTACAAGTTAACAAGCAGTCTGAATGCTATAGCTTCCCAGCTGGAGCTAGAGAGAGCCTCTTCTCAGGCCAAAGACAACAGGATCAAAACCCTGGAAGAAATCATCATAGAGATTGGGCACAATCCCAATGATATTAAAGGGATACAAGAGATCTTAAAAATCAGAGATGCTGATATGGCTGCACTAAGGAAGAAGGTTAAACTTCCAGCCACTATCCATCCACAGACCGATGAAGTGGCAAAACAAAGGTATGAGCAGGATTCCACTGCTCTGTTAATTTCTGTTTACAAAGAACTTCTGAAGGCACAAGAAAAATTGGGGCAATATGAGGCCACACAAGCACCTCTGAAAGGATCATCAACACAAGCGCAAGAGGGGCAAACATCTCAGCCCCCTCCACAGGTCATTAATCTTGAGGAGACTGCTCCTACTACTGCACCTCCACCTCAGCAGGTTGAACAACCAGCCACATCTACTTCAGCAGCACCCACCAGCACCGATCAGAGCTTAGACATGCAAAAGCTAAAAAGCGAAATACAAGCTTTAGAAGCACAAATGATGCAGCTGAATGAAACTAAGGAGCAGCTGGCCAAGGTGAATGAAAGGCATGACAAAACAAAAAGAGAAGTAGGAGAGAAGGCCAAAGAAATCAAAGCTCTTAAAGACAAAATCAAGGAGCTTGAGAAAGAGCTAAAGCTAGATAAAATCATAGCCGAAATCAGAGCAATGATATGGTCCAATATTGGTAAGTCCATCAATAACCAGTGGCCATACATTGAGACAATCCATGAGCAACTGGAGCTCATTCCAAAAGCGCAGAGGGAAATCAGAACATCAAGGGCCTTATTGGGGAACATGCCTGAAATTGCAACAAAAATGATCAATGTGCTCAATCATAAGACAAGTTCTCAGTTGACCATCATGGGAATCGCAAACAGAACTGATACTATCCAAATGATCAAGAGGGTTCTTACTCTTAGAAGTCTGGTGCAAACGTTAGACAGAAGAACCCAGGATATGCAAACTGAGGTAAACAGGTTCTTTGAGAGGTTTCGGGTATTGGAAAGTAAAGGACTCCCTAGCTTGCTGAACAATGGAGGGAGATTATTCACCCATGAAGAATATGCCAAGAGAGTGAATGTTTTTGCCTCATCACAGGTAAATGAGAAGGCCAGCACCTCAGAAGATACGGGGCCTATCACAGGACAGATTTTCTATGGTAAGATAGAAAATCTACTTTTTATAATGAATGAAATGAATCATCTATTTGATGTAGCCCCCAATTTTTTCAAGTATACAGAAGCTGAAGAGACAATGCAGGCCATCCTCAGGCATCAGCTTCCTACACAGGAATGGTGGACAGATGCCATCCAGAGAATTTTGTAAACATTAAGCCATGCATCAATTTCTGTTTTTTCTATAAATTTTGATGGAAAGAACAGTCAGCAAAATCAGCAGGCATCATAAAGTCAAAGCTGAGCCAACTCAGCAGATGGAGCAGCCAACAAAGCAGGAAAGACAAACGCAGCTGGCAAAGCCGAGAAATTCATTGCGCAGGCAGAAGTAAATGCGTACCTACAGGATCGATACATAGTAATGTAACCGACTCAGTGACTCCTTAAAGTCAAAACAATCATCTGACAGACACAAAGGGCATTTACTCTGCATTTAACGTTGTAATAACTCCCTGCCTACTTTCTGAACACTACTGAAGATATTTTCTCTCTCTCAGATGACTCAATGCCTGAGATATTTTGTATACTTATTTCTATATAAACCCCTGCGCATGATAGAGCAAAGGGTTGTTGTAATTTTCCTTGAAGAGCTCTCGCTTGCTGTAAGATTCTCAGAGAAATAATACAAAGGGAGAATGGAATTTCCAAAGCTTGGTGTACTTTGATGCGTTGTGGTGAATGGTGAATGTTGCAGGATTCCAGACTGTTTTCATAAAACAATAAGTTTTCTCAAATCTTTGTATTACATGTTTTCGAGTCTTTTGTTCTCTTTTATTGTTCAGATGTTTTACACTTAATAGCCAAGTAGAAGAATGGTTCCAGGACTTAGTCCATGATTACCCTGAACTCAAACTGAGCTATTATCCATGTTTTCCTCAGATACAGTAACAGAAGTGTAATTCTTAGTTGTTGCACTTTGAAACTGTATCTTTCGCTGTGATAGACATTCCCAGGGATTCAAGTTTGCCCCTGTGACATCTGTCTTTTCTCATAACCAGTCGGTGGAAACATTTAAAAAAGTGAGTGAAAATTCTTGAATGCTTTCATTGTTTTTGTTTGTCTTACCTGTTTCCTGTTATTAAATCAAAATTTGTTCTATAAAACATCTAAATGGCCCTGTAAGTTTCACCGGTTCATCTCAAAGTTTCTGGACACCTACAGCCACAGACTCCATTGCCCAATGACACTTAACTCTTTGAGGACTACATCACAGAGACCTGAAAGGAATTCTTCAACCAAAATATAAACAAAACCTGTGCTCAATACCTAGCCTAAAACATTATCATTACAGATACAAATCATAAAGAGAGAGCCCTCTCTGATCACAGTTTGGCTAGAAACAGTGATTAAAAGATTGGTTAGTGGTTACCCCGGCCGTATTCCCTTGGGAGTCATAGGGAACAACCTGGGTGTTAACATAATTGGCGACTCCACTGGGGACTATCAAGATTTTTTCAGATACTATCTATCTTCCAAAGCTACCATCAAGCCTGAAACTAGCCAAGAGGCCTTAGGACTGTTTCTGCAAAACACAGGGACAACTTTAGGGAAGAGCTAACTAGGGAATCTTCATCCTAGCTTTGAAACATATATAGTCATTCCAGAATTCTTACCTAGTCCTTGTACATATAAAGCCTCCTGTATAAAGATCTAAAAGAATACTTAGAAGCTGGCTCCCAAAAGAAATCCAAGGCACACTAGGGCAAACCCTGACCCTGATCAACCCATCATTGTTGATAACCCAAATATCATTCCAAAGAACATAAGGAGACAGCAAAAGCAGGAGAAGCCTGCTGATTCAGATATAAGTTCAGACCAACCTATCCTCATTCCTACTCCTTGCAAAGTCCTTTTTCGGTCCACCCCTAGTTCCCCTAGTTCATCATCAACACCTCAAAGCCCTCCTCTCCCATCTTCACCATCTGCACATACTCCCTCAAACAGTTCCCCGCTTGTTACCCATCCTATTAACCCTGTTACACCTGTAATCCCTGCTGTTCCATTTGTTCCTATTAACCCAATAAACCCCATAAACATGGCTAACAGATATGCACCTCTGCAGATACCAGCCAATGCTCCAGCTTTACCTCAAGACTACCAAACCAAAATCTCATTTTTTGACTCTCATGGCCCTTTAACAGCTATCCAGCATGCTAAGAAGATGCAAGACCACTTTGAGACCTATGAAATAGATGATGACAGTGTTAGGATGAGAATTTTTGTCCAAAGCTTAACCGGGGATGTTAGAACTTGGTTTAGATCCCTGAATGCAAATTCCATTGCAACCCCTGAGTTCCTGTACCAAGAGTTTACCAACAGATGGGAGAAGAAGAAAGATCCTCTCCACATACTCAGTGAATATAACACTATCAAAAGAGGTCCTCAAGAAACAGTTTTGGAATATTGTGCTAGGTTTAACAATGTATATAATGCTATCCCCCAGAATTTAAGGCCCCCTCCTGATTTGGCCCTGTATAACTTCCCTGATGGTTTTGATTCTGATATGGCCTATCAGCTGAAAGAAAGAGATCCCCCAACCCTTGCAGAGGCTCAAAGAGTTGCAGTCACTGTAGAGGCCAACCTAATTGCCAAGAGAAACAGGGCAAAGCTGGAAAAGAAGGCTGGCTTCAGAGAAGAGCCCTCAGGTTTTGATCAAAAGTTGGATGCTATACTAAACAGCATGAAGAGACTGGGTGAAAGAGTGGAATCAGTTGAAAGAAAGTCATCATGGGAGGCATCACAAAGCAATCCTCCTAGAAACCCAAATTTTAGGAGAACGCAGAACCCAAACATAGGAAAAACAAGTGCTGACCAAGACATTAGACCCCCTTTTCAAGAAAACTATGCAGAAACTTCCGTAGCCAATCAGCTCAATGAAGATCCTGAAATCAACTTAATGGGTCTGGATGGTAAAAGCCATGTTTTCTTAACACAAGAAGACCATGAGGAGGATGAAAGCAAAACATTCCAAACAAAATCAGGAGAATCCTTTGACTTTAAACAAGGATATGACACTGCTGTCTATGAAGTCCACAAGCAATACAAACTAAGGAGTAGGACTGTGAATGCAAATCAGCCTGAAAAGACAAAGGAGAAACAGCAGTCCAAAGAAACCATGGTCACTGAACCTAATGACAACGCAAACGTGCCTACAAAAGAAGTAGTGGTTGAGGAGGTTACTGAACTACTGTCCCCACTACAACAGCCCATGGCAACCCCGTCCTCTCACCCTAACCCAAACATCACCCCTCAAGACATGAGTATAAGGGGCAGGTTTCAGAATCAAGATGAAATCCAACAAGAAGATTTAATGAACAAAGAAAGAACTGCTACCCGTGACTCCAAAACCCAAGTTGACAAACCCTTTGACCTAGGAGCATAGATTGGCAAGTTAAAGGTAGCAATTCCCCTCTCAGAGCTAGCCAAGCATGACGTATACAAGCAACAGATAAAGAAATCCCTACAGCTCACCAATAGTAAAGATGATGTAAATGTGCTAGATGACACTCCAGAATTACTGTTTGGCCCAGAGGTAGATGGAAAAACAGTAGTCACAGGGGTTTTACCTTTTTATGTCAGCCTGCATGTACATGATAAAATACTGCACAATGCAATGTTTGACTCAGGTGCCTCTCACAACCTTATGCCAAAAGCTGTCATGGAAAGATTAAACTTGGATATAACAAGACCATACAAAGACCTGTTTTCTTTTGATTCTAGTCAAGTCAAATGTTTGGGCCTAATAAAAGATTTATGTGTGTCCCTGGTTCAATTTCCCAACAAAACCATACTAATGGATGTTGTAGTTGCTGATATCCCACCCAAATACGGGATGCTCTTATCAAGATCATGGGGAGCCAAGCTCCAAGGCTCCCTGCAATTAGATATGTCATATGCAACCATCTCTGTCTTTGGGCAACCAAAAAGACTTTATAGGGAAACACTCATGAAGTATATGGTCAGCAGTGAAGAAAAGCCTCAAAATTTTCCAATATATGCTGTCCATTCGGACATAGACTCCTTCATCCTCTTCAATGACAGCGCAAGCCTCTCAAACAATGACATTAAGACCGAAACACTCATACAAGAACAAAACATTGATCAAACAAGTAGCACCTGCCAAACTTCAATCAGCCCAACAATACACATTAACCCTCCTCTAGTTGTCAAAGATTGTCAAACAAATGATGAAATTATCCTAGGAAACAAATGGGAAAAGAAACCCCAACGCATGCTCACGTTGCCATCCCATGAACAGAATTTTAAATCCCCTGTTCAGCAAGATATTCTATGGGTTCTAGAGTTTGATGGCTCAGTCAACAAGTTAGGGGCAGGGGCTGGAGTATGGATACATAATAAAGAGAAAGATTATGCAGAAGGTAGGGCTTACAGATTGAAGTTTAGATGCACTAACAACATGGCAGAATATGAAGCTCTGCTGTTGGGCCTAAAGCTAGCAAAATCACTACAGGCTCCTAAACTCTCCATCATGGGAGACTCTGATCTAGTAATTCAACAAGTGAAAGGAAATTTTGTTACCAATGATAAAAGATTGAGGTCCTATAGGTCTGCTGTAATTGAAATATTAGAGACTTTCTCCGAGTTTGTTATCACAAAAATTCCAAGGGGCCACAATCTCCATGCACACAGCTTGGCAACATTTGCCAGCACCTTCAAATTCCCATTGGAACCCAACAATTGTTTCACGGCAGAGGTCAAATATAGGCCTTCTATTCCAAACAATGTCAAAGAGTGGCAAGTATTTGAGAATGACATGCAAATAAACAACTTTTTAACCTTGCAACAAGAGTTCACAGGATTAAATATTGACCTTGAGACAGCAAGTCAATCACAAATATTTGATGGAGCAAGTCCATCACAATTACAGTTTCAACAGTCTGCCCACCCAATGTCACCTAGAATAGCCAAACAATTACTCAGTCCAACCATTTTCAACAAAGAAAACATTCAGCAAATTAACCAAATTGACTGTGAAGAGATGAGTAGCATTGAGGCTGAAATCATACAACTCAAAGACAATTTCCTTCCTGTGGGCCTTACCCCACTAGAGGATATTTTTGACTCAAATGACATCCCTAGAAAGCCAAAGATGCAGCCATTGGATGCAAGAGTTGAAGAATGCAACATTGGTACTGTTGACAAGCCTAAAATAATAAAGCTATCTGCCTCTTTGCCCCCTGATCAAAAGCCCAAATACATTGATCTCTTTAAAGAATTTCAAGATGTTTTTGCTTGGGGTTATGAGGACTTGAAGTCTTATGATACCTCTGTCATCCAGCATACCATTCCCCTCAAGCCTAATCAAAAACCATTCAAACAGAAACTGAGAAGAATCAATCCTGTGCTCCTTCCTTCCATTGAAAAAGAGTTGCATAAAATGTTCAAAGCTGGTATCATAGCACCAATTAGGTTCTCTGAATGGATTTCAAATTTGGTCCCTACAAGAAAGAAAACTGGTGAGATTAGACTTTGTGTAGACTTAAGAAATTTAAATCAAGTGTCACTCAAAGACAACTACCCCTTACCCAAAATGGATCACATTCTTCAAAGAGTAGTAGGGGCTTCAAGGATATCATTGCTTGATGGATTCTCAGGCTTCAATCAAATCCTAGTACACCCTGATGATCAAGACAAAACTGCATTTACAACCCCATGGGGAACTTTCAAGTATGTGAAAATGCCATTTGGATTGAAAAATGCAGGGGCAACGTTTCAAAGAGCAATGGACATTGCTTTTGCAAAAGAGATTCATGACTTCTTGGTCATTTACTTAGATGATCTTACACCCTTTTCAAAATCTGACCAAGAACACTTGAAACATTTAAGACAGATTTTCATAACATGCAGGAAATATGGTATTTCCTTAAACCCCAAGAAGTCATTATTTGGCTTGGAAGAAGGGAAACTTCTAGGGCATATTATTTCAAAAAATGGCATAAGAATTGATCCAGATAGGATACAAGCTATCCTACAAATGCCTCACCCAAGGAATGTCAAGTAATTGCAAGGATTCTTAGGGAAAATCAATTTTTTAAGGAGGTTTATCCCAAATTTAGCAGAGTTAATCAGATTACTAAACAATATGCTAAAGAAAGATTCAAAGGTCAAATGGACTATTGAAGCAAAACAAGCCTTTGAAAGTATAAAGTTGGCCTTGACTCAAACCCCAGTGTTAACCAATCCGCAGTTTGACAGAGACTTCATCATTTTCTCCTTTGCCTCCCAACATACTATTGCTGCTGTTTTATTACAGAAAGATGACCAAGGGAATGAGAAACCTATTGCCTTTTTCAGCAGAGCTCTTAGAGATGCTCCTCTAAAGTACCAAATAATGGAAAAACAAGCCTATGCCTTGATCAAAGCTATTAAAGACTTTAGGATTTACATTCTCTACTCCCATGTTGTGGCTTATGTACCAAGTCCTATTGTCAAAGACATTCTCACCCAAGAAAACTTAGAGGGTAGGAGAGGAAAATGGATTGCTAATATACTAGAATTTGACATTGAAATAAAGCCTACAAAGCTGATAAAAGGGCAAGGTTTGGCCAAATTAATGACAGAAGCAAATTTCCAAGCCTTAGATATCAACCAACTGGACAGTGAAACAGAGCTGGCGACTCCAAAGATCAATGTAGCCTTTGAACAATCTCCTTGGTACTCTGATATCTGTTATGTGTTACAAAACCTGTGTGCTCCCTCAGGACTGTCCAGAACTAAGTGTAGGTTCCTAAAAATGAAAACAGCTAGATTTTGTGTGATGGATGGAAATCTACTTTGGAAAAACCATGAAGGTATATTGCTGCACTGTCTAATAGAGAATGAAACTAACCATATCATGCAAGAATTCCATGCTGGAGACTGTGGTGGACATTTGTACTGGAAGTCCACTGTGGACAAGATATTGAGAGCTGGTTATTACTGGCCTACTATGTTCTCTGATGTAAAGAAATTCACAGCCTCATGCCACAAATGCCAACTGTTTGAAGGCAAAAGACAGCTGCTGCCACTTCCTTTGAAGCCCATTGCAACAGAGAGACCTTTTCAACAATGGGGCTTGGATTTCATTGGGGAAATTCATCCCTCATCTTCAGGGCAACACAGATGGATTCTAACAGCAACAGACTACTTCACCAAGTGGATTGAAGCTGCCCCATGCAGACAAGCGAATGATTCAGTAATCATTCAATTTTTGGAAAACAATATACTGGCTAGATTTGGCTGCCCAGACAAGATAATAACAGACAATGTTGCTGCCTTCAGATCCAAGAAGATGGTGAACTTCTGCCATAAATTTCACATTACTTTGGGCCATTCTACAGCTTACTATCCTCAAGGAAATGGCCTTGCTGAATCATCAAACAAAAGTTTGATAAATATCATAAAGAAAGTGCTGGAAGAGAACAAAAAGAACTGGCACAAGAAACTAGTAAACGCTTTATGGGCAGACAGACTAACAACTAAAAGATCAATTGGGACCAGCCCATATGAGTTAGTCTATGGATTAGAGGCCAGATTTCCTTCATCACTAGGAGTGCAGGTTATGAAACTTCTACAAGAAAGCCAAGCAGAGCCAAATGACATGCAAAGAAGGATTAACCAGATAATTTGTTTACAGCAGACCAGAGAACAAGTTTTCAGCAGAGTGCAGATACTACAAGAGAAACTGAAAAAGGCCTTTGATAGAAGAACCAAAGCAGAAGATTTCAATGTAGGGGACAAAGTTCTAAAGTGGGATGCAAGAAGAGAAGAGAAAGGGAAGCATGGAAAGTTTGACTCTTTATGGATAGGACCATTTGCTGTCCAAGCAGTGCAAGGTAATAACACCTACTTCCTCAAAAGTTTGACCGAAACTGACTTGGATGAAGGTCCTGTCAATGGCAGGATGCTGAAGCACTACTTTGACTATTCCCCATGAGTGGAACCTAAAGATTCATTGTATATATACAGATGTACATATTATCTTCTGTTTTAGATTGTAAAGAGCAGTTTTCCCAAGTAATTCACCAAGCAGCAAGAGGCTGATAGAATCAGAGGTCTTCCAAGAAAGAAGCACACCATTTTGACACATTGAGGCAGCTAGTTTCAAAGATTGGTATGGGCAGCTAAGGGAGCAAGGCAATCTGACCTGCTGTTCTTGGTCTTTCAAAAGAAAAACCATCCCCATGTGGAGCCACTGTTGGATACCTATACCAATAGGTTTCATATTTCATGATTGGCAAGAGAAAGTCCAAATATGCTCTGCTTTGAGTTCACAAAGATCCCATATTTCCTAAAGAGCAAGAAGGTGTGTAAAGTGTTTCAAACATTGATGACCCTATTACAAATTCTGATGGATGATCCAACAGTTTAACCTGGATCATGCCATGTTTCAATTTTGTGTTATAGAATAGAGAAAGAAGTCTGTCCAAACAGCCTAATCTTGGCAGACAAGTAGTTTAGGTAGAGAAGAAAAGGTTTCCAACAGCTCAATCTGGGACCTTGGAAGAGATAAGGTTAGAAGTAGATAGAAAAGAATAAACAAAAAGCCAAAGAAAAGAAAAGGCAAGTAAGGGTTTGCAAGTCCAAGTGCACCCTCCAAGGAGAAACAAAAAATGCTAGGTAAGCAGCTGGGTAGGTAGTTGGGGTTGCAGAAAGGTATCCCTATCATTGCAAGGTGGTGATGGTGGGCAGCAAGGCAAGAGATTAACAGCTGGGAGCATGACTAACCTCCCTCTCCCCCTTCATTTCATTACTAACATTCCCTTTCTTTTAGCTGAGATTTATGGAGAAAGATCATGGTTTTTAGGTGGTTCTGGTTCATTTAGAAGCCACATTTCTTGTCTAAAATCTTTTCATTTTGATCTACTCTCGAAACTAAATCAATTTCATATAAACTCAGTGAGATCCCCTTCATTTGCTCCCTTCATTCATATTAACACTAATTCTATTGTATAAATCCTCATATCGCCTCTTCCCCTAATATTACTAACACCAAGGTGTATAAATCCCAAAATCTTATAAATACCCACCCCTTTGGCATTATAGCCAATAAAGTCTCGAGTCAGGGATCAAATGACACCAGGTCATGTTGATGAGCCTAGGCCAGCTACCCCCTCTCCTTCATGAGCTAAATTCCCCTATCTTTACCCCTTTGCACATAAAAACCCCATAAAGATCCTAAATCCCCACCTTACCCACTTCAAAGGGCAAATAAGCATGAAAACCCACTTTTCCGCCCTATAGCCAAGGTTAGCGCATATAATGTTTTTTAAAATTACATTGGAAAATCATATAAAACCCGATTATATACCCCCGCCAGCTTCCGTATACAGCGCACATGTCAGCTCATCCGATGACCGTTAGATCAGACCCTCCAGATCTGACGGCCCTGGTCGAGTCAGAGTCTGTCCGACGCCTGACAGTTAAACGTACTATCCCCCTGTCATCTCATTCGTCCGATCATCGTCCGATTATCCGCTGTAGATCCAACGGTTATCCTGATGTTGGAGCTCATCCGCTGTACGAGACTTATCTCCCGACGTCCGTATTTGAAGGACGTCATCCCACTGCTACGTGTCCTCACCACCACGCGTCGGAGGTACAGCCGATGGATACCGCCCCCGTACAAGAGGCGGTACGATATGAAACCATTAGCGGTTTCCGGATTCCCTCATCCCGCCTACCCACGTCATCACCGCATCAGCAACGCGTCAGCGCCACGTCACCCGATGACGTCAGCATGACGTCATCCGACCTTGACCCCACCAATGACGTCATGCTGACGTCAGCACGAATTCGCCCCAAAAACATAAAAAGGTCTATTTTAGCCAAAAGTTCGCGTTTTTTGGTCATTTTGTGTATTCGTCGTTATTCTGCTCTGCATGCAATCAACGTCCAAATTGTTTGCCAACCTGCTAAACTGACCAGAAGACCTCCAGCGCACCAGTTCAACCTGCGGTCACGACCTCTGCTAGCTGTTTTACCAGGTATTCCTCATCATTCATCCTCTGTGCGCCTGCAATTATCTATTTAACGCTTTAAGAAGCTTAAAGGAAGCTGAAAATCAGAAATTTACTACTGAATTCCTCAGTAAAGCATTGAAGTTCCAATTATCACCTCGGAAAACACCAGCCGAGCCTTTTCCCAGTGGCATTCTGCTAAGAAACCAGGCCCTATCTGCGCAATCGTGGCAGGCGCATTTGAAACCAAATTTTACCATTGAAAGGTGCCAGAAAAGCTAAGCTTCGCTATTAATTGCCATAAAGCAGCATTTCAACTGCTGCAGACCCTGCATTCACCTTTTCTAAGGCATTTTCACCCTTCTTTGTAAAGAAACCTTGTTGCTGTTACTCTACATAGTAACACAGTTTTTGAAGAAACAGAATTCCTAAAGGAGAACAATGGACCCCCCTGTAGCTCCTATAGCCCTAAATGTAGCTCCTCTGAATGCCCCTCACAAAGCATTGGAATGGAAAGCACTAGCTGACTTAGACTATAAGATATCAGAAGAAATGCTGAGCAGGAGCAGGTTTCATCTTCAAATACTAAATGAAATCAAAGTCCAACATCAGAATGGGACAGACATCTTGGGAATTTGGGATTCCTCTCTCCCAATCTTCAAGCTACCACAGGTCAACCAATTCCCAGAACTCATCCACTTGTGTGCTGAGTATTATGATGCATCCCAGAGGGCAGTGCTTGATTCTTCAGGCACAATTTTGTTTTTTATTACCCCTGAAGCCATCAGGGAGATGCTGCAGTTCAAAACAGATCAGAAGTTGGTCCCTCTATCACTAGCTGATTTGATTATGGAGGGAGCCAGAATGACAGAGGCCCAGATTACAAAATTTAACCAGTTATTCATCAAAGCTAACACTGTGCAAGTCCCTCCTATCTACTGGGTTTATCTTAACCAGTTGGGCCTAGACCTTGTTGACATGATCAGTCCCATCCTGGGATATGATTCGGTGGAGTATGTGGATGAAACAGTTATGCACCTAATGCTCATGTTTTCTCCAGGAAGAAAACCAGTCTGTTATGACTATGCCACATACATCTCAAACAAGATGCATGAGCAATTGATGAACCTATCAAGAGAGAGGGTATTTAAATATACTTCTTACATATATCATTTGCTTTTATACTTCCAGCATGACAAGTTCTCCTTCCCAATGAAAAGAGAAGATGCACAGGGAAATTTGAGATCGGTGGTGTACTGGACATCTGCTTTCCACCTCAATTTCTATTCTCCATACACCTATTGTGAGTTCATTGATAATTTCATTCATCCAGCCATGACTCTACTTTTGGGCTCACCTCCTCCCAGATTGAGAGATGATATGCAAAGACTCCTGCATTTATCAAAAGCATACAGCATTGGAGATTGGTACTTCTACCAGCACCACACCGTTATTAGAATATATGGGTGTGAGTTGCCCCCATTTAGACTACCCAGGTTTGTGCCCATGAGACTATTTGCCTTAGAATATTTCAGGCAGTTTGGCTTTGTGGACATGTTCCACTTTTCAGGCAAAGGTAAGAAGGCACAGCTCAAAGTTAGAAGTCAACTTGGCCATTTCCTCTATAACGAAAGGGAGGAAGGGTGGAAGGAGGCGGATAGAATACTTGGGGGCCTTGGTCTCAAATACAGCTTCCTATGGAAACCTTATGACCCTAACAACTTCATTACCATGAGGAGACTTAAATACAAATTGTCTGCTTATGATCATTGCAGCCTTCCTCACATAGAAAAACATGCCAATCAAAGTAAATGGAGGAGAGGGACTTTAGAGGAAGCTGTCACTCAAGAAGAGCTTAATCATAGAGCTCAAAGAAACATAAAGAAAATGGCTGACCTTGAGTTTTATTCACAGGTCAGCTCACTACCAAGCATACAAATTGGAGCAGCAGCATCCTCTTCAACTGCCCAACAGCAAGTCACGAGAGTTGCTGGAAAAGTATCAGAAAAAGGAAAGGAAAAAGAAATGGAGGCAGAAAAAGAAATGGAGGCAGAAAAAGAGATGGAGCAAGAGCAACAGCAGGAACAGCAGCAAAAACAAAGTCAGCAAGCACAAGAACAAGCAGAAGGGTTACAGCAAGGGCAACAAGAAGACATAGGACAGCAAGAGGAACAGCAGCAAGAAAAACAAGGGCAGGATCAGCCTGCCCAGCAAAAGGAAACAATGGATACTCCTCAGAACACTGAACAAGTCATGCCTACAAGACAAGACTCTACATTTGATGCCTCGGTCCTCCAAACCCCTCAAAAGGAGGACACATTTGTCTTTAGGAAAAGGGAAAGAGAAACACCCTTGACATCCTCTATCAATCAAGGAGAGAAAAGACAAAGACTCAACGATTTTCCAGAAGAGGATATAGCCATCAGAGAAGCATTGGGCATGGGCCCACCAAGTCAAGAAATTTCAGCAAGTTCCTCCCAGCAGGAACTAGACAGGACAATGGGAGGGGAAGTCAGCTCCTCCAGCCAGCAGAAAGAGGAAAGAGTGAGCATAAAGCAGCAGTTTATAGACATTAAGAGGAGGCGTGACCCAATCAAAGTTCAATTATATAATCACCTACTTAACATGGCTCCTTCCAATCAGCAGAGACTCATGTCTGCTTTTGATGTAGGTGAGGGCAAATTGACATTGAGTCATTTTATGCCTACGGCACTCAAGCCACAGTCTCCTGCTGATTATCTCAGGACCAATTTAGAGGTCCTTGCCAAAGACATACACCCCATGGACAAAATTGAGTTGCATAAACAAACAGGGGAAATGGTGTATGCTTCATTGGCCGATAAGACCTTGGACAACTACAAGTTAACAAGCAGTCTGAATGCTACAGCTTCCCAGCTGGAGCTAGAGAGAGCCTCTTCTCAGGCCAAAGACAACAGGATCAAAACCCTGGAAGAAATCATCATAGAGATTGGGCACAATCCCAATGATATTAAAGGGATACAAGAGATCTTAAAAATCAGAGATGCTGATATGGCTGCACTAAGGAAGAAGGTTAAACTTCCAGCCACTATCCATCCACAGACCGATGAAGTGGCAAAACAAAGGTATGAGCAGGATTCCACTGCTCTGTTAATTTCTGTTTACAAAGAACTTCTGAAGGCACAAGAAAAATTGGGGCAATATGAGGCCACACAAGCACCTCTGAAAGGATCATCAACACAAGCGCAAGAGGGGCAAACATCTCAGCCCCCTCCACAGGTCATTAATCTTGAGGAGACTGCTCCTACTACTGCACCTCCACCTCAGCAGGTTGAACAACCAGCCACATCTACTTCAGCAGCACCCACCAGCACAGATCAGAGCTTAGACATGCAAAAGCTAAAAAGCGAAATACAAGCTTTAGAAGCACAAATGATGCAGCTGAATGAAACTAAGGAGCAGCTGGCCAAGGTGAATGAAAGGCATGACAAAACAAAAAGAGAAGTAGGAGAGAAGGCCAAAGAAATCAAAGCTCTTAAAGACAAAATCAAGGAGCTTGAGAAAGAGCTAAAGCTAGATAAAATCATAGCCGAAATCAGAGCAATGATATGGTCCAATATTGGTAAGTCCATCAATAACCAGTGGCCATACATTGAGACAATCCATGAGCAACTGGAGCTCATTCCAAAAGCGCAGAGGGAAATCAGAACATCAAGGGCCTTATTGGGGAACATGCCTGAAATTGCAACAAAAATGATCAATGTGCTCAATCATAAGACAAGTTCTCAGTTGACCATCATGGGAATCGCAAACAGAACTGATACTATCCAAATGATCAAGAGGGTTCTTACTCTTAGAAGTCTGGTGCAAACGTTAGACAGAAGAACCCAGGATATGCAAACTGAGGTAAACAGGTTCTTTGAGAGGTTTCGGGTATTGGAAAGTAAAGGACTCCCTAGCTTGCTGAACAATGGAGGGAGATTATTCACCCATGAAGAATATGCCAAGAGAGTGAATGTTTTTGCCTCATCACAGGTAAATGAGAAGGCCAGCACCTCAGAAGATACAGGGCCTATCACAGGACAGATTTTCTATGGTAAGATAGAAAATCTACTTTTTATAATGAATGAAATGAATCATCTATTTGATGTAGCCCCCAATTTTTTCAAGTATACAGAAGCTGAAGAGACAATGCAGGCCATCCTCAGGCATCAGCTTCCTACACAGGAATGGTGGACAGATGCCATCCAGAGAATTTTGTAAACATTAAGCCATGCATCAATTTCTGTTTTTTCTATAAATTTTGATGGAAAGAACAGTCAGCAAAATCAGCAGGCATCATAAAGTCAAAGCTGAGCCAACTCAGCAGATGGAGCAGCCAACAAAGCAGGAAAGACAAACGCAGCTGGCAAAGCCGAGAAATTCATTGCGCAGGCAGAAGTAAATGCGTACCTACAGGATCGATACATAGTAATGTAACCGACTCAGTGACTCCTTAAAGTCAAAACAATCATCTGACAGACACAAAGGGCATTTACTCTGCATTTAACGTTGTAATAACTCCCTGCCTACTTTCTGAACACTACTGAAGATATTTTATCTCTCTCAGATGACTCAATGCCTGAGATATTTTGTATACTTATTTCTATATAAACCCCTGCGCATGATAGAGCAAAGGGTTGTTGTAATTTTCCTTGAAGAGCTCTCGCTTGCTGTAAGATTCTCAGAGAAATAATACAAAGGGAGAATGGAATTTCCAAAGCTTGGTGTACTTTGATGCGTTGTGGTGAATGGTGAATGTTGCAGGATTCCAGACTGTTTTCATAAAACAATAAGTTTTCTCAAATCTCTGTATTACATGTTTTCGAGTCTTTTGTTCTCTTTTATTGTTCAGATGTTTTACACTTAATAGCCAAGTAGAAGAATGGTTCCAGGACTTAGTCCATGATTACCCTGAACTCAAACTGAGCTATTATCCATGTTTTCCTCAGATACAGTAACAGAAGTGTAATTCTTAGTTGCTGCACTTTGAAACTGTATCTTTCGCTGTGATAGACATTCCCAGGGATTCAAGTTTGCCCCTGTGACATCTGTCTTTTCTCATAACCAGTCGGTGGAAACATTTAAAAAAGTGAGTGAAAATTCTTGAATGCTTTCATTGTTTTTGTTTGTCTTACCTGTTTCCTGTTATTAAATCAAAATTTGTTCTATAAAACATCTAAATGGCCCTGTAAGTTTCACCGGTTCATCTCAAAGTTTCTGGACACCTACAGCCACAGACTCCATTGCCCAATGACACTTAACTCTTTGAGGACTACATCACAGAGACCTGAAAGGAATTCTTCAACCAAAATATAAACAAAACCTGTGCTCAATACCTAGCCTAAAACATTATCATTACAGATACAAATCATAAAGAGAGAGCCCTCTCTGATCACAGTTTGGCTAGAAACAGTGATTAAAAGATTGGTTAGTGGTTACCCCGGCCGTATTCCCTTGGGAGTCATAGGGAACAACCTGGGTGTTAACACCCACCATACCAAGGAAGTGCCCCCAAGGTGTAGGCTGGCCAACTGAATCTTACTCTTGTCTGAATCAATGCTCTGCACTCTACAATAAACATTAATCTGTCTGATCCAATTATCCAACTTCTCTGCATTCAACTCTCCATCATATATTGGTAAATCAAATTTAACATCTAATTTAAACAAAGATGTCTTCTTTTTATTTTTAGGTCTATTAGGAGGTGTGAGATTTTTTTTTTCTTTCCCTTTGCCTTTAGAGTGGTCATGGAGGAGAGATTCTTCCACTCCTTTTTCTTGTTTGGAGTTTGATGAATCTTCATCTCTATTTTTCTTAAATTCCCTATACATTTCCTCAACCATGGATCTCATGGTCATGAAACTATCCATGAACTTGGGGTCTGATTCCAAGGGACTTTCTTCTGACATTTTCCTCTTAGAATAGACTCTTCCAATTTCTGGGTCAGTTTCAACCAACTCTCCTTCCCCTAATTTAAGCTTTGATCTAGTTAGCATTTAACAAAAAGATCTAGCAAAAGCTTGTCTAACCTTAGTAACCTAGAGCTCTCATACCATTTGATCTGGAATTTATCCAGGACAAAGAATTAAAGGTATTACAGACTCATGTGAAGGGATGTTCCTATGTTACTTTATGCAATGGATCGATAAGATTGCTAGAATACACAGACATTGAGGTAGTTAGAGAAAACATAACAGACAAACATGTAAACACAACAAGTTTAATAAGGAGTTCACCCAATGCTCCTGGGCTACGTCTCCTGGTCCAGCCTTCAGTGGTGGCCTCTCTATTATGTTTTCAAAGTAAAGATTTATAACAGTTAGCTCAAATTGAGTCTCACTAAATAGATAAAATCAGTAGGACTGGAGTACATAGACTCTCCTTACTAAAACACGACCTCTACTGGTCATAGTGGCATGACAAGCCTATGCCGAGGAGTTCACTTGAACCTCTCAAGCCTTCTCTAGAGTACACAGACTCTCTGACTATCTTTGGCTCTGTCTGCCTCGATGCTGCCTTCAGGTCAGCTCGACTTCTACTCTCTGTTTTCTACTCTTAGATTTCAGTGTCTAACTAACTCCTTCTCTGCTTTTTTCAGTTTAGGGATTTTGAATCCAGTCTATCTTTTGGTTGTTCGTTTCCGCTTCTCTGCTTTCTGGTTTCCTTCCTATGTCCGTTCAAATTCCTTTGCTCTGCATCATCATCAGAGTAGCGCCTCATAGGGAGATGACCACCTATTTCCTAATGAACCGAGTGTGTTAGATTCCTTGAATCGTATTTGAATGGCCGTTATTTCTATTTGCTTCAAGATCACTCGCGAAACACGAATCATTTGTCAACTCATCGTCCACATCGGACTTTAAATCCCATGTAATCTCACCTTATGACTCGTCAAATCTAGTCATTTATCGAGATGCGCCTCCACCATTGATCTGGTCCCCCCAGATCCTGTGGTCGCTATTTATATCGGGCGGGCAAGTTGCATGAAATTTACCCCTCCGATGCGGGCGGGATCCTCTCTCATCCAATGGATGCTTGTCACTCGATGTGTGGCATCGGGTGGGACTGATTCAAAACTACTTACTGCCTTGAAACCTTCCAATATCCTGCTGGTTTGTGGAATCCCACGCTACAGAACCGATTGCATTACTTTTCCGCAACCAATTGCATTACTTTTCCACATTTCATAGTGATTTCGGGTCCGGGCACTTTGGGGCTTTCCTTCACTAAGGGGGACGCCCTGCAATACGCGATTAGCACTTGCGCTAATCACATATCAGAATCTACCTCCATTTCTCAAGCTGGCCTCCAGTTTTGCAAATTTGTGCCAGGGCGCATTACCATGGGCCAATTGTCTACGCGCTCGACTGAGGGTCCTCATTGCTCCGCTTTGGCCACAACTGCAACTATCATGAGGATTCCTTCTGATGGCTTGATTTTTCTAAGGCTTGAATCTTTTGGCATCATTTGAAATAGTCATGAAAACTTAGAGAGTGTTTAGGATCTATGTCGGATCACCCCCATGCATGTTATTCGCTTTGCACCACTCTTCCTTTCCATACAATGCCCTAGCTTCTCCCACTCAGGCCATGTTGGGAAACTGGAAAATGACCATCGGAAATACTTTCTGGATCGCTCCTTGCTAAAACCATTATGTACCCTCATTTCGTTATGCCAACAACTCTCTCCCTTTTCCACATTCCTACTCCCCTCTTCTTCACATCCCTTTTGCTTATCCCTCTCTTGTGTGTTGACTTTCTCAACATGTCACATGAGAACATGGACAACATGGTCTCATCTTTGCCACAAGCTACCCTTATACACTTCAATGCAGTAGCAAAAGACCATTTAATTCATTATAGAGCTAGTTGGGGAATAAATGAAGTGGCCTAGTCTTTCACTTAACATGAGAAACTCCTACTCCTCAGTGTTTCCACTCTAGCTTAGCCATATTTTACACTCTCTATATTATTTACATGAATTGTAGTTCATAATGATATTTACAAGAGGGGTATAAAAAGGGTTATGACACCAAAATAAGCATCATAATGAGGTATTCTAGATTGTAATCAAATTCTTTAGATTTGATGCATAGTTTACAATGTCACACAACAAGGTCTAATTCTGGCAAGGTTGATACATTAATAATATTGCATGCTCCATTTTATTCCCAAGCATGGCTGAAAATACATTTTTGGCAATTACAATCTAAACCTAAAATTCCATTATGCGTACAATTTATTATCACACACACACACATATACATAAATGAGAAAAAACATTTGTTTGATTAACCTGTGTGGATGGAAACTAATAGAGGAGCTTCAAATGCAATCATTCTTGTATATGGCCATGCTCGAGACGAATTCAAATTCTAAGTTAAGTGCTCAAGGGTATTCACAATAATAATTTGTCATACATCTAATCAATAAGGGGATTCCATGTTCTAGGTGGTTTATCAAGTGCTCCCAAGCAGTAAGAACCATAGTGACTCACTCTATCTCTCAAAAAATAATCACAAGAAACTCAACCAAGGTCAAGGAAAAGTTCTATGAGTCTAGGAACCTGATATCACTCCAAAATGTGTTTTCTTAGCCCCCCAAGGCAAGCTCCAAGTGAATCAGAATTTCCTCAATCTATTTTGGTCAAATCAACACCAATACATAAATAGGGCCTCAATAGAATTCATGGGACAATGTACCTATATTCCTACAATTTGTTTTTGTAGTAAAACTTCTCCTAATCACTCTTTCCTCTATGCATGCTCTTTTCTTTGCACCACTATGTCTTCTCATGCAACATCCTAGCTTTTCCCACTCACGTCATCTGAGGAAACTAGAAAACAAAGATGGGAAATGCTTGCCAAATCACTACTTTCCAAAATCATTATGCATCCCTGGTTCATTATGCCAACAACTCTCTCAATTTTCCACTTTCCTTCTCTCCACTTCTTCACATCCCTTTCGCTTGTCCCTCTATTGCATGTTGATTTACTCAACACATCCCATGAGAACATGGATAGCATGGGCTTGTCCTTGTTGCGGGCTATCCACACACTCTTCAATGTATGCACTAGTAGACCATTTAATTCGTTAAGGATATAGGTGGGGATTAAATAAAGTGGCCTATGTTTTCACTCAACACAAACAACTCCTCATCCTCAGTCTCTAAATCTATGTCCATTCCTCTAGCTCAACCATATTTTATATTTTATATATTATTTACATGAATTACAATTCAAGGTGACATTTACAAGAGGGATATAAAAATGGCTATCACACCAAAATAACATCATAACGAGGTATTCTAGCTTGCAATCAATTTCATTATAGTTTATGCTTAGCTTACATGTCACACAATAGGGTGTAATTCCCAAAAGGTTGACACATGAATAATATTTCACACTACATTTGATTCCCAAGTATGGTTCCAAATCCGATGTTGGTAATTATAATATAAACCTACACATCCATTTCATGCTTACAATTTATTATTACACATACAACTTCCATGTTTCACTTCTGAACTCATGAATCATAAATATCTCAAATTCAATTATTGAACATCATCCACAAGAACCTATCACACAACCTCCACATGGAAGTCTCTACAACTAATGAGGGATTCTTCTCTAGATCCACAACTTCAAAACTAGACAACCATCCATACTAATCTTTACTTCCACTTCATCTATTGAAGATACAATTTATTCATACCACAATAAATTACTCGTTGTAATCATTGAATTAATATTCTTTCTATCGACATAATTCCATCTACTGGGATACATGGGTGCCAACCAGTTATCTAGAAAACTATTCTAGATCCTAAATGTACTCTAGTCAGTGTTACAACATGGCATTCATTTAATTTTAGAAATTCTTCATCATTTATTTTACAAACTAAGAATAAGTCTAAAATACTTACAATCAATCAAAAACATTGTATGATACTAGAAAAAATAATGCATTCACACCAATGAGAGCTCTTAATATTTTTAGAATGAAGCAACCACTCAAAATAAGGATCATAACAAGGTATTCTAGCTTGCAATCAATTTCCTTATAGTTAATGCTTAGATTATAATGTCAAATGACACATTATAATTCTAGCAAGACTCATACACGAATAATATTGCACACTCCATTTGATACCCATGTACAGTTCCAATTCCGTTGTTGGAAATCATAATGTAATACCTACACTTCCACTACGTGCTTACAATTTATCATTACACAAACATCTCTCGAGTTCAACTTCTGCACTTCTAAATCACTGATCCAAAATGGATCCAAAATACCCTCTAAGTCTTCAAAATCAAAAACTATTGCATAAAGAAAAACCTTACAAAGAGGCGGATTACACTATCGGGCCTGAAAAACATGAAGAAATGGCCAAAAACAGAGTTATAGGAGGCTTGGACAGTGATGCACAGGAGCCGTGGGATTTGGCCGATCAACGGTCTAGATCCGATCAGCATATCACAATCGGTGAAGCTAGGCGGAGGATATTGGAGGCTACCACATAAATGTTGCGACAGCGATCAACGCGGGTCAACGAGGACCGTCGATCAAGCATGCAGATTGACATCGTAGGTTAACTTGCAATATCGGAGCACTTACCAAACGGCCCGGGGACTATGCAATATGCGATTGTGATAATATCGCATCACAATATCACATCAGAGCAATATAAAGGGCTGATGCCGATAAGGCCAGCGACCATGTGATGTGCCAATAGCCGATAAGGTCGATCAGCGCAATCAGCGATCGAAAGCCAATCCAATATGTGATATGCGATATAGCTGGACACGATGGGGTTTATAAATGAGAATACATATATTTTGATTTCCAAAAAACAAGGTTTTCCTTTGTATTTCATGTTTTCATTAAATGAACGAAAAACAAAGGAAATGCGAATTGGGCAATAAAACCCGAAAGTTTTTATATGCAGCGATATGTGTTTTGAGTTCTGAAACAAGAGGGATTTTGGGCGGGCCTTGGGTGGTTAGTGGTATTGGACGGGCTTCGCCCGAGCCCATAAACTTGCCGCCATGTGGCTCAGCGCCAAAGAGAGAAAAATTGCCTTTTCAGGCGGGTAACCTCCATGCGCGTAAGCCACCTAAAATCAATAATAACCGTTGGATCAATGATCACTTGTGATAGTGCCTGAAGACGGACCCGACAGAATATAGGGCGGAATTAATGATTTTTGAAGTCCGATAGACTGCATTTGGGTGGATTTTCCCATGTTTTCTGTGTATTCTCTATGTAAACAGAGAATGACCATTTTTGGGATTTCAAAGGTGCCGATGGTCCCTTCCGTTACAGAACAGGTGGCCACCATACCTAGAAACATTCAAACATGATTGTTTAACGCTCATGCAGAGTTTGAGTGAATAGAGGCCAGAAGCCAGAGAACCTAGAAGAGGAAACGAACAGACAACACCAATTGGCTTAAAAGCCACAGAATGATAGAGACAAAGGCAGGCAGTGTTGAGACAGAGAGAAAACAGAGACAGAGAGTCAGTGAGGAGAGTCTGTGTACTCAGAAAGACTTGGGGGATCCAAGTAAAGCCTTTTTGTTCTGTATCTGTTGTGTGAGACTAAAATCAAGCTCAATTTTTTAAAAGTTTGTTCTTGAAGACATAATAGAAAGGTCACCACTGAAGGCTAGACCAGGAGACGTAGCCCAGGAGTGTTGGGTGAACTCCTTGATTATCTTGCTATGTTATGTGTGTGTGTATGTTATGTATCTTTAACCGCTTTGTTGTCTATATTATTCGCAATCTTTTCGATCCATTACACTAAGTAATATAGGCAAGTCCATGCACGTGAGTCTGTAATACCTTAATATTATTCTAAGATCTCATTTTCAGATCAAGTGGTATCAGAGCTTTAGGTTTGCTAAGGTTAGACAACCTTGTGCTGGATTGTTGAATGCTAACTAGGTCAAAGCTCAAACTAGGAGAAGGAGAACTTGTTGAGGCTAATCCAGAAATTGGAAGAGTCTATCCTAGGAGGAGAATGGTAGAATAACCCCGTTGGAATTAGAATCTCAGTTCATGGACAGTTTCATGACCATGAGAGCCATGGTGGAAGAGATGTATCAAGAATTTAAGAAAGGTAGAGGTGAAAGTAATTCAACCTCCAAACAAGATAAAGGAGCAGTGGAACCTTCTCTAGATGCCCCAGAGGGAAAAGGAAAAGGGGAAAATCTTCCTCCATCATCTCCCCCACCATCACCTCCATCATCCTCATCTCCTAGCCCTGAAAAGAAAAAGAAGAAAACATTTGTGATTAAATTAGATGTGAAATTTGATTTGCCAATCTATGATGGAGAATTAAATGCAGAAAAGCTAGATAACTGGATTAGATAGATTGATGTATATTGCAGGGTGTAGGACATTGATTCAGAGAGGAGAAGGATTCAGCTAGCTAGCCTTCACCTGGGAGGAACTGCACTAGTGTGGTGGGAAGGCAAGACACAAGCTGATCTGAAGAGACATGGTAAAATTATTTTTACCTGGAGTGAATTTGTTTCTGTCATTAAAAAATAGCTCTATCCACTATCTTATATGCAGCAAGCAATGATGAGTTGGCAAACTCCTCACCAATTAAAGGGCCAAAGTGTACAAAGCTATACCCAGGAATTTAGAAAAAGAGCTTTAACTCTAGGCATATCCCTAGACTCACCTGAAACTTTGTTGAAGTATATAGGTGGTATTCATAGCTATTTGAAGCACACCATTCTCATGTTTAGTCCGACTAGCCTAGATGATGTATGAGTTCAGGCTACACATCTAGAGGCTAGAGGCAAGAATGTGAACCCAGAGATTGGGGGCTCATCAAAACCCTGTGCAAGCAAGAACAAGGAAAAGAAGAAGCAGAAATGGAAGGAGAGGAAGGCAAACGTTGTACAGAAAGACAAACCTTCATTCACTCACTGCAAGAAGGATGGGCACGATGATGAAGATTGTTGGTCTTTGTATCTAGAGCTACAATCCAAGAAGTTCGGTGGTAAGAAGAAGAAGACTTCTGCTGCTATTCAGAAGGATTTGGGGTCAGACTCAGGTAATGAAACAACAGCCACAACCACAGGTATAAAAGGTTATCCACTTTAGAGAATGTAGAGATCAAGAAGTAGGTATAGGAGCTGCTCGATAAAGGATTCATAAGGCCAAGCACATCACCATGTGGATCTCCAATTGTGTTGGTGAGAAAGAAAGATGGTTCGTGGAGGATGTGCATTGATTACAGAGCACTGAATAAAATAACGATCATGAATCATTATCCCCTTCCTCTCATAGATGATCTATTAAATCAGTTGAAATAAGTAGTTTACTTTTCCAAGTTGGACTTGCATAGTGGCTATCATCAGGTCAAAGTAGCAGAACGAGATGCATGGAAGACTGCTTTCAAAACAAAGCAAGGGTTGTATGAATGGTTGGTTATGCCTTTTGGCTTAACTAATGCTCCTGCCACTTTCATGAGAGTTATGAATGATTTACTCAAACCTTTTATTGATGATTTTGTAATTGTATATTTAGATGACATTCTTGTTTTCAGTAAAACATGGGAAGAACACTCGAAGCATGTAAAACAGACTTTAGATGTTTTGAAAAGAGAAAATATCTATGTAAAGTTATCAAAACGTGAATTTGGCAAAACATCTTTAAATTATTTGGGTCATATTGTAGCGGGTGGTGAATTGAAGATAGATCCCTCTAAGGTCAAAGTCATTATGAACTGGCCTAAACCCAAATCTGCTACAGAAGTTAGGAGTTTCCTAGGAGCAACACAATATTAGAGGAAGTTTATTCCTAACTTTTCCTTGATTAAAGCTCCCTTACATGCTTTAACAGGATTGAACAACGTGTTTTAGTGGGGAGGCAAACAGCAGAAAGTCTTCGACACCCTGAAAGAAAAAATTAGTATAGCACCAATACTAGCACTGCCAGATCTTCAACGACCATTTGAGATTGAAACATATGCCAGTGACTATGCCATGGGAGCAGTGTTGATGCAACATGGTAAACCCATCTATTATCATTCTGAGACATTTTATTCTGCAGTAGTTAATTATCCCAGATATGATAAAGAATTGTATGAATTAGTACAGAGTGTGAAAAAGTGGAAACATTACCTAATGGGCAAAGAAACAATTATACATACAGATCATCAACCACTTCAATATTTGCACTCACAAACTAAATTGCAGCAATCAACACACTATAGGTGGATGGGTTTTCTACAGCAATTTCATCTTGCCATCAGATATAAGAAAGACATACACAATAAGGTTGCATATATGTTATCCAGACCAATCATAAATGCATCTACTATACTTAAGCATAACTCAGTAATGCATGAAAGCTACATCGAACAATATGCTCAAGATGTAGATTTTAAAGATGTATATGCGACCTTAATTCATGGAAAACAAATAGAAGAATTGGATTATTATGTTAAGGACCAACTCTTATATCATTTGGGAAAGTTATGCATTACACAAACTCAAAGAGTTAACATAATCTGAGAAGAACATACTTCTCTCATATCAGGTCATTTTGGTGTAAGTAAAATAGTTGCATAGCTACAAAGATTCTGCTATTGGCCAAGAATGAATGAAATAGTTTCTAGCTATATTAAAGGGTGTACCATGTCTACTAAAAGCAAGCCCAGCAATAGAAAACTAGGCTTGTACACTCCACTTCCAGTTCTTTCTCGTCCTTGGGAAAGTGTTTCCATGGACTTTGTTGGGGGATTTCCAAAATATAGAAAAGGTCATGATTATTTATATGTTATTGTGGACAGGTTCAGCAAAATGTGTATTTTAATACCTTGTAACAAGCAAATTACAGCTGAACAAACAACGAAGTTGTTCTTTCAGCATGTATGGGTTCATTTTGGGTTACCCACTTCCATTGTATCTGATCGAGATTCCCGATTTGTTTGGAAGTTTTGGTCAAGTCTGTGGGAATTGATGGAGACCAGATTAAAGAAGAGCACAACATTTCATCCACAAATAGATGGCCAAATAGAAGTGGTCAATAGGACAGTGATCCAGTTGCTCAGGGGCTATTGCAGCAAGCATCCCAAGCTTTGGGATGAACATTTGTGTTATGTGCAACATGCTTACAACCGTGCCAAGCACTCTTCTACACAGAGATCTCCTTTTGAGACTTGTTTTGGTTTTACACCAAGGTCTCCCTTGGATTTTGTCTTTGGAAAATACATAGCAATTGATGGACACAGTGATGTGGACAAAGAAACCAAGTTCATTGAACAAATCCAAGAAATTCACCAAGCAGTACGGGAACAGTTGGAAAGAAGCTAGTCCAAGTACAAGGCAAGGCATGATAAGCATCGAATTGAGCATAGCTTCCAAGTTGGTGATCAAGTCTGACTGTACATTAGCAAAGACAGAATGAAAGGTGAAGGTAAGAAGCTAAAGCCAATAAGGTATGGGCCTTTCAAGATGCTTGAGAAAATTGGTGAAAACACTTTTCGCCTTAATTGGCCAACTTATATGCACATCTATTCAGTCATTAATGCAGAGAACTTGAGGTTGTATGAACCTTCATTGATTGAATATCCCGAAGAGAAAATTTAGTTGCCTTCTATTGATGATCTGTTGCCTGAATATCTCAATGAGTTGCGGGAAGACACAGTTCTGGGCAGGAAGGTGAGAAATACACGTAGGGGGGATATTGAGGACCTGAGAATCGAACTCAAAGGTTTAAAACCAAGCAGTGCACGATGGATAGAGATTGGACAAGTGAGGAAGTTGTATCCTCACTTGATTGATGCTTAAAAACCAACTTTTGGTGGTCTAAAAGCTTTTTCAGTGGAAAGGCATGATCCAAAATGGATCCAAAACACCCTCTAAGTCTTCAAAATAAAAAACTATCGCATAAGGAAAAACCTCACAAAAAGGCAGATTACACTATCGGGCCTGAAAAACATGAAGAAATGGCAAAAAACAGAGTTATCGGAGGCTTGGACAACGATGCATAGGAGCCGTCGGATTTGGCTGATCAATGGTCCAGATCCGATCGGCATATCGCAATCGGCGAAGGTAGGCAGAGGATATCAGAGGCTACCACATAAATGTTGCGACAACAATCAGCACGGGTCAACGAGGACCATCGATCAAGCGCGGAGATCGATGGCCCAGGTTAACTCGCAATATCGCATCAGCAAAACCAAAGGAGCGCTTACCAAATGGCCCGGGGACTATGCGATATGCGATTTTGATAATATCGCATCGCAATATCGTATCAGAGCAATATAAAGGGGTGATGCCAATAAGGTTAGTGACCATGCGATGCGCCGATAGCCGATAAGGTAGATCAGCGCAATCAGCAATTGAAAGACAATCTAATATGCGATATGCGATATAGTAGGACCCGATGGGGTTTATAAATTAAAATACATATATTTTGCGTTCCGGAAAATAGGGTTTTCCTTTGTATTTCGCGTTTTCGTTAAATGAACGAAAAACAAAGGAAATGCGTATTGGGCGATAAAACGAACCCAAAAGGGTTTTTATATGTAGCGGTATGTGTTTTGAGTTCTGAAACAAGTGGGATTTCAGGTGGGCCTTGGGCGGTAAGTGGTATTCGATGGGCTCCGCCCGAGTCCATACACTGGCCGCCACGTGGCTCGGTGCTAGAGAGAGAAAAGCCACCTTTTCTGGTGGGTAACCTCCATGCGCGTAAGCCACCTGAAATCAATAATAACAATTGGATCAATGATCACTTGTGATCGTGCTCAAAGATTGACCTGATGGAATATAGGGTGGAATTAATGATTTTTGAAGTCCGATAGACTGCGTTTGGGCGGATTTTCCCATGTTTTCAGTGTATTCTCTGTGTAAAGAGAGAATGGCCATTTTTGGGATTTCAAAGGCACCGATGGTCCCTTCTGTTACATAACAGGTGGCCACCATACCTAGAAACATTCAAACATGATTGTTTAATGCTTAGGGGGAGTTTGAGCTGACAGAGGCTCAAAGCCAAAGAGCCTAGAAGAGGAAACGAACAGATAGTGTTGATTGGCTTAAGAGCCACATAATGACAGAGACAGAGGCAAGTAGTGTTGAGACAGAGAGAAAGCAGAGACAGAGAGTCAGTGAGGAGAGTCTGTGTCCTCAGAAAGACTTGGGGGATCCATGTAGAGCCTTGTTGTCTTGTATCTGTTGTGTGAGACTCAAATCGAGCTCACTTTTGTAAAACTTTGTTCTTGAAGACATAATAGAGAGGTCACTGCTGAAGGCTGGACCAGGAGACGTAGCCTAGGAGTGTTGGGTGAACTCCTTCATTATCTTGTTGTGTTATGTGTGTGTGTGTCTGTTATGTATCTTTAACTGCTTCATTGTCTATATTATTCACAATATTTTCGATCCGTTGCACTAAGTAATATAGGAAAGTCCATGCACATGAGTCTGTAATACCTTAATATTAGTCTAAGATCTCATTTTCAAATTAGTCACAAAATTCTCAAATTCAATTATTTAACAACATTCAAAAGCTACTACATAGCCTTGCTAGCATACTGCAATATACATGAAAGTATCTACAACTAATGATGTATTTTTCCTTTGATCCACAACTTACAAAATAACTATAAAACCATCCATACTAAGCTTTACTTCCACTTTATTTACTAAGGATACTATTGCTCCATACCACAATCAATTCTTTGGTTGTAATCACTAAAGTATTAGTCATTCTAAGGATGTGCATCCATTTATCAATATCCATGGGTCCCACTTGTTATACTTGCTAGTTATCTATAATAATAATATAGATACTTAATGTATTATAATTAGTATTACAAGATGATCTTCATCTAATTTTAGAAATTATTCATCATAAAATAAGCCTAACATACTTACAATCAATCAAAATAATCATATGCTACTAAAAATAATAATGCATTCACACCACTCAAAGATGTCAATGTTTCTAGAATGAAGTAATCACCCAAAATAAACATCACAATGAGGTGCTCTGGCTTGCAACCAATTTCTTTATAGTTTCTCCAGATTCTATAAATGTGCTACTTATAATTTCACATGACAAGGTGCAATTCTAGTAAGGTTGATACAAGAATAATATTGCACACTCCATTTGATCCCCAAATGTAATTCCAAATCTGCTGCCAACAATCATGGCCTAAGATCTACAGATCGACTATATGCTAACGATTTATTATTACACATGCAACTCCATAGCCACGAGAATAAATTAAATTTTCATTATCAAGAATATTCAACAAATTGTGAAAATAATTTCTAATTCTTCCTTTACACTAAAGTTTGTTATCATAATGTACATTATGAATTGATCTTTCGCCCTTACACTGGATTTTCGCCTTCGACTCCGAGACTCTAAATTTCCTTGGTAGAGGTTGCTTGCTTTAGAGATGTGCCATCAATGTGTTAGCAAAAGATATTTGAGCCACATGCATTGATGCCCATAATTCAACAGCCTAAGGCCAAATCGGTAGACCCTTTCTCCTATAATGCGAGGTGATGTGGAGGAAAACATGTTGTAAAATGAACAATGATGAATAACAAGGATCCCTTTATCAAATTTAGAAATAAAATCTCACATCAAAAAACACAAGAAACTAACTCTTAGACACTTACATATTCCTCGGCCCTCTCATAAAGGAGTTGCACCCAAATCCACTAGTTCTGATACCAATTTAGAAAAAATTGCACACACAAATATTTTTTGTATTCTATTGAGCATCAATAATTTCAGACATATAAATACATAAGTATGAGTGTATCTAAATCACACAATCAAGTACTTGAAAAAATATCTCAATTAAACACTAAACTAGAAGCTATTTTAGGTGGACCAAATTTCTCAAATCTAACTAAGAATCAAACAACTTGCATAACAATTACAATAACTAATATGTTTTATGATGGGGAATATCATTATATAATCATAAGACAAGTGGGAATTGATATCTCCAAAAACAATATCTATGTTCTTATGCAACTTTTAATGTTGAAACATGTAGTATATAGATTACCAAATTTAAAGCAAATAGACTCTCATGGTATATATAATATGCACCACAATATTAATATTGTGTAGTAACATCGATAGACTCACACCCTTTTTATAGTAGTGGTTTTTTTTCACATTTTCTATTTTGTTACTTTTGTTCAAAATCTAGAGAATTTGTGGTCAAATCTCGATTTTTGTTATTGAAAATGGATTTTTGATTGCATATATGGATTCACGACCTTGAAATACCATTAAGGAACTCGAGAGTCACAATTCAAATTTGGGATTCCAATAAATCCCTTCCAAATTCTAGGCAAATTAGACTATAAAATATGCCAAAAACCCTCCAAAAATATAATATAGATAGACTACAACTTTTCTATGGACTATGAAATAGAAGAAATGAACATGGGTATGCTATCCAAAAAATATATTGCCAAGGTGGTGAGGATCTTCAAATTAGGGATCTAACCATGAGGAGTTAAATGCAATCCAAAAATAAGGTGATGTCACTATGATCCTACTTCCATTTGTAATGCATGTGAACCTCCCACTCACGTGGCCCAAAGAAACACTGAACCAACATTGCAGAGGTCCAAACATGGTGTCCAATCTAAACTAATGTTGGTTTTCGACTACGAGGAGGCTAAATTGTACATCAATATGCAAAATGGAGGCTGTGTGGTCATTCTCACCGGTGGTTATCTCTCATTATTAGATAATAATAGGTTGGGGGCAGACCTCATGAAGCTTGATATGGTAAACTCTTTAATCGTATCATGATATAATTTTGTGCGTGGTAGGAGGAAAAAAAGAATGTAATATTAATATGTGCTATGTAATGTGTTATGAAACAATGCGTTCTCTCGGATTATCATCAGACTCATCCTTCCAAGTAACATATATAGAGATATGGTATGGAGAGTTGAGGTGGTGGAAATCGATGGGGTGAGGAAGTAACATATATAGAGATATGGTATGGAGAGTTGAGGGGGTGGAAATCGATGGGGTGAGGGTGTTGGAAGGAGAGGTTAAGGATGGTTTCTTATTTATTGTTACCCATTTCTTCGTGGGCTCCAAGATTACTGGAAACGAGGGGCTTGAATGGTTTTCCATCATCAACACACCCAAGTATGTAATTTTAGAAGTTCATGCCAGTTAGATAAAAATGACATGAATAGAATGGAATGAATGTTATGTATTGGGTTTGAGATAGGATAGCCTATCTCAAACCCAATACATAACATTCATTCCATTCTATTCATGTCATTTTTATCTAACTGGCCAAAATCTCATGCACTTTTAAATATATATATATATATATATATAAACAATTGTTTCTTTGGGCCAGGTGAATGGGAGTTTCACATGCATTACAAATGGAATTAGGATCTTAGTGATATCACCTACTTTTTGGCCTGGATTTCCCTCTTCATTGTCAGATCATTAATTTGAAGATCCTCACCACCTTGGGTGGGTTTTATTTCATGGTTTTCAATATATTTTTTGAATGGCATACCATGGTTATATATATATATATATATATATATGACCATGGGTATGCCATTCAAAATATATATATGACAATTGTCAACATAAATTAGATCATATTTTTGTTAAGTTTTAGAGTCAGAGGTTTTTGTAAGTATGACAAGATGTTAAACTCCCATTTCAGATCAGAAATGAAAGCGAAATACTTGTCCTTCACATCAAAATGCATTTGTATCACAGAAATCCAGAAGTAATTTACATATATGACAATTGTCAACATAAACTAGATTATATTTTTGTTAAGTTTTAGAGTGAGAGGTTTTTGCAAGCATGAGCCCATTTCAGATTAGAAACGAAGGCGAAATACTTGTCCTTCACATCAAAATGCATTTGTACCCGAGAAATCCAGAAGTAATTTACATAGGAAACTAATAAATAATTGCATGACCACTCAGCAAGACAATTAATTCAAACCATCTTCAGCTAATATACAGGAAATGCCGAGAGAAAATTATAAAACTGGAGCATAACTCGTTTAAGTATTATGCATTTCTGTATATAATAGATCATAAAAGTTAAATTTAAATCTAATTCAATCTCAATAGGAATCAAAATTTTCAAAGTCTCCAACATTCATTGATGTATAGAACACCTCTAAACACAGATTCTTTTTAACTCACTAATGACAATTAAAGTTTGTTCTTATTTGAAGGATCTAGGAAACATCAACACATTGGCGACTTGTCGCCTCTAGTCCGGATGAAGCCGGCTCCTTAGAGGTAAGCCTGCAGCATATTACCACTGAACGTGGAAAATGTTTGTCTGCTACCAAAGCTCTGTAAATCAACGATTAATTTTAACATCAATAAAACAAATTAGGTCACATGAACCAATCGAGAAAAAATAACAAAAAAACGCTGCATACTTCAGAAACATTTATAAGGCAAACAGCAAACGGCAATTTGTACAATTGCCAAACAGCAAACAACCGACCGGAATCCTTTCTATAATCAGACATGTAGCCAGTCACTAGCTGTATCTCTCCATCAGTTTTGTCTCTGTAAATGTGAAACGAAAACAATCTAGCCAATGCAGCTTCTAGATCTCCAAGCTTTTCAAACGAAAACAATCTAGCCAAAGCAGCCTCTAGATCTCCAAGCTTTTCAAACGAAAACAATCTAGCCAAAGCAGCCTCTAGACCTCCAAGCTTTTCAAACCATGCTACAATAACTGAGGGTTCTTTGTTGAAAGGCAGAGGAAAAAAAGACAGGAAGTAACATAAAATTTTACATACACAATAACACTGTTTCGATGGATCACAAAGTTGATAATTACAATAACACTGTTTCGATGGATCATCAACTTTATAATAAATCTGGTGAGAGGTATTTAACCTTTCTCAACTAGCAACTCAATTAAAATAACTTTGACATATTCTTTTTCAACTGACCACCCACTTAAAATAACTTTGACATGCATATGTTTTAAATTCAACTTTGTCATGGACTTTACCCAAAAATATGATAGACTTCCTAACTTACTTTTTTAACATTCTCACACTCCATCTGCCTGGTAACAAGGCAACAACTAAAGCATCTGATGCTGCAACTGCTATTAATGAAATAATACAAGCTTCAAAATTGTCGGCTTGAAGTCCACAAATCACATGAATTGTATCGATAACATAGAAAATTTCATCTGCTGCAACTAAAACTGCAGGATCATTGAGACCAGTTGGTAAAATGCATTGGGTAAGAAAACAATTTTACTGACAAAGATTGCAGAGCGTGAGATTGAACTATAAGGAAAACATTACATTACAGAAGAAATTATACTGCAGAGGGACGGAGGAGCACCTTTTGGAGCGTTTATTAATGCTAATTGTGTCACTTGCAGCCTTTTTCTCCAATCATCCATGTTGTCTGATTCCCCACCTCCTCTCTGAAGCTCCTGCGTCATATAGACTGCGTTGCCCACAGTCTGCAACAGGTTGTCTACCTTTTGTTTCTTGTTTCTTTTGGTCCAGGATCTTCCAAAGTCTCGTTAGACTCGTGTTAAGTATTTGTATTTCCTGGATCTTCACCAGTGCTCTCATGGCCAGTTCCCATATGTGGCACCTATGATTCAAGATTTTGGAAAGCTCAAGTTTGGAATAGTGGTTATAGTTCATCATGGTCAGAGCATCTACACTGGATACAAAAAACCCTTCTTTGACCTCTACGTACAAGCAATATTCACCATAGCTCAATTCTGCTGAGTGTATGATACCATTGTTTATTTGAAATCCATATGATTCGATGCAAGGCTTTGCTCTCCGAACCACATCAACAAATTTGCAGTCATCCAAATTTTTGAATTTAACAAATGTAGTTACAGGGTAAACACTTTTTTCTTCTTCTTTTGTGGTGTAATAAGCATAGCCATACCTCCTATCACACGCTGCCCATCTCTTGCTAAACCAGCTGAAGAAAATGTAAAGATGCTTGCACTTCCCAAATATCCACAATTTCACTGCTTTGGTTAAATAAAACATGAAAAGCTCATACAACTGCAATAAAGGGGTCCTGAGTATATCTACCACGAGAAGGATGAGAGTGGACAGAGCCGATAGATTAGTTAATCCTTTGGCCTTTAGTAGCAGGGGTATGGTCGCGAGGAAGGCAGAAAGCCTCAAATTCCATATAATGTTATACTGTTTTCCGAATATGCAGGGTGCATACAACTCATTTATGTGGTACTCTTTGGAAAGCATTTTTTCAAACATTTCTGCTTTGCTGATAATTGTCCCCATAACCAACTCATTGCCAATGAGTTCAACTTCTTTTAGCAGAATCAAATTATCATGAATGTCATACATGGCCCATTCAAAAAGTATGTCTTGATGGCAGAAGTAATAACTTCCATTGAATTTAACAGTGTACCAATAGCAGTTGAACGCAATCAATTCAACACCATTGATATTTCTGTTACTCTGGTTATCAAAATAGTGTGCCTTGAAGTCTTGCCATGATGATGAATCAATCCATGATTTCCCAAGGCGAAATTTCTTGGATATGTGTATAATCTCGGGTTGCCCGTCTCCTCCCACTTTAGTGAAAGGCACACCATAACTGTCATATTGAATATTTGTGTTTCTTCTGAACACAAAATTTAGTTTGTGAGTGAATGCCATTTGACAGAGATAATAGGCGGACTTTACAAAGGTTGTGTCCCTAGCAATCTGCCAGATCGCATAGAGCCATTGTATGAGCAGGAAATCTTGCCCATTTAAGAATTCACTGAAATTCATTCTATCTTGTGCGTAGAACATACCTTAATACGTCCCGCCTCCTCCAAGAAAGAATGTTTATTGAATGTTACTGCTCGACTGTTTCCAGTATGATGCTTTCGAGTTATTCACCGATTATTCTTAGCGAGAGGCACAATTTCCTCACCATACCTATTCTGATGCATTTGTCGCTCCTGCTTCAAGCCTTAGAAAACATGATTTTATTCGCTTGCAGAATTGGGTTTTCAGATATCTGAACATTTGCCCATGCTGTAAAAATATGGGAGATAGAGGAAAATTATTCTCGGTGAATTATTAAAGTGATGGGCATGGACTGTTATAGATAGAAAGGTATGAAGTACTATCATGAAACGTAGGTTACCACTTTATACGCTTTTGCTGTCATGGCCGAGTCAATAATATTCCTGTATGTTTTTACTGGCATGGCCAAGTCGATAAGATTCCTGGATGCTTTTCCTTTCGTGGCCGAGCAAATAATATTCATGAACTAAACTTCGTAGAGTATGTGGAGGGGGTTTTGTTGGACCAAACCTTATGTTCAGAGAAGAGAAATTCCATTCACTCTCTTGGAACAATGGGTGTTCCTCATTAAAAGTAATGTTAATAATTACTTTTTATGTGTGGACTACATGAAGTTCAGATGGTCCTCTGACGGGTAGGTATTTTTTTCAAATTATTAATATATATATATTTTTCATTTGCATATTATTTTTTTCTAATATTAATATCATATTATTATATATATATATATATATATATTAAAATATATCTTATTTATTTCTCAGGAAAATTTTATTTTTTTTTCGAAAAATGGTAATTTCCATTAAAATTTGAAAATCACATCTTGTAGATGCTTGAAGAAGCATACACTATATGATGGGGTGAACCACAAGTAAGCGCCACCACCAATCGAGGACTGGTGGCTTGTGGGCAAAGAATATGATAGGGAACCCGTCTTTGGGAGTGTATTCGTCGTGCTTTGCCTGGGTCCAAATCAGTTCATCTTCACCTTAAATAATCCTGACATTGATTGTTATCGGGAAATCTAGTGTTCACTCGGAACTACTAGTCCCACTAAGACTGCTAGCTATCTTAGAAACAAACACACTAAAACTACTTTCGTTTTCCTTTATGAGAAGTAGATAAGAGGGGAACAAAGGTACCAACCTCAGTCTTGCACCTGGTTCCTTGTTTGGTTCCTCTCCCTTCTGACAGATCTTTGCCGCTCGCTTCTTCGTCTACCCAGCTTCAAAGAGCACCTGTGAAATCAAAGCAGCATAATACTATTGAAGAACAGAGATCTACAATCATAAGCAATACAGGACCAGATATGTATTGACCACACAAATGCATACATCATCAAACATACAAGAATGTGGAGGAAAACTTGAATAGCTTTATTAATATCAAGAATAGCAAAGAGGATTACAACCAATTGTTCTGACCCAGCATCACCCTCTCAGCATGAAAGCCCTCCTTCACCTCATGAAAATCTTAGATCACCGAACACTATGATGTAACACCAAGAAACCAACAACAGTTCCTTACAAAATACAAGATTCCAGCCTCTGGATCTCTGTGATGAGGATCCATATATAGATGATTGCAGGGGGGTGAGTCAGCTTTTGGGATTTTGATTACTGTCCTCTCTCTGATAGTTCTTGGTTCCACTTGGAGATTCATGATCTCTTACTCATCCCTTGGCGAATTCAGAGAGGCAAGTGTCATAGGAGAAGTTTCTAGAAGATTCCATGTCAATCCACCTTGCAAACTGTCTCTGCCATTTGTCTACTCTCGCTCATCGAACCCTACAAAAGGGCTTTCCAGTATGCATCACAAATTTTACACTGAGCAGGTGAGACGCATCGCACCCTCTGCACTGGGCAGTCTATATGGTCCAGTTTTGACCAATTCTGAGCAGTTTTCTGTGGAGAAGTTCTGGGAGATGATGTAATAAGCTTACCTTGTTCTTTTAGGGTGTGAAGCAACACTTTTAGGGACTTAGGAGCCCTTGGTTTATGGACATGTATGATTGGGGTTGCAGTGCCCAAAAATGTCTATAACAGTTGCCTCCTAAAGCATGAGGTTGTTAATCTTTTAATGTCAGGTGAAATTCTTTATCATGAGGATCTGAAGTTTTTTTCGAGCTGGAAAGCGACCTGTAATAAGATACAATACAATACATTATCTTAATAATATTTTCATGATCTAGCTCAGGCAGGCATTCCCATGCTCAGCTTTATAAATTCATTTTCATGTACATAGGACAGACAACCGTCTGTGTGCAGACTGATGATTCTGGTAGAGCCATCATCCCTTAGATACAGATGATCATCTGTTCAGAAATGATGTACATTTGATGTCTTTATATTCCTGAATATATCGCAGCCCGGATGGATGAAACTAGATCCGGGGTCTTCAAACTCATTCAATCTTCACTCGGAGTACAAGTCGATCCAAGTGAAAGATGTTTTGGAGTCGAACATGGAAAGACATCGCCTGATTACTAGCTAATGATGTAAGTTGTTAACAGGCGCGAGAGGAATCACCGATAATGATGATGACCCTCAAGGTACTACAGTACAATTCGTGTGGTGTGAAAAAGGGACTTGGCGTCGAACACCATGCAAAATCTTTCGGTTGAAGGCCATTGATGTAAACCTGTCGGCGAAGTGAGAAACTTGCCATTGAGGCATGCAAGCTTCAAAGTACTGAAAGGGGTGTTCCTAGGTCGACTTCTTGGATAATGAGATGATGTCAACAAGAAGCGACCCATCATAGGAGGGCCTTAATGAATCCCACATGTACGAAACAAAATAGAGCAAATGATTTTGGAGGTGAAAACGGTCTGATGATACAGGGTTCAGGGTGGCAGTCATGAAAGAATGGAGCGCGAATGTATTGCAATGGATGAGACACAGGTGAATTCTCTTAGCGACTTCTCTTGAACATACCGGCGACACTGACATGGATTGGTAGCGTTAACCCCAAATATGGATGGCGTGATGGACTAGTGGTAATATGACCGGTGAACGAAATAACCCAACCCGACTCTGTCATCGAGTGAAAGTGTCATGTTCAAGAGCGACTTGCTACCAATAAAGTTTCTTCAAGTTTTCTTCCCAATTTTCCCCAGTCATTTCTGACTAGTACCTCTTTATTTTTATCAAGCTCGAGGAGGATAACATATGCTTGTTCTATAATTCACCCTTCAGGCGAACCCATCGCTATGTTTTAATGAGCCTAACGATAGTGAAACTCGTTCTTGTCTATACGACAAATTTGTCGCTATTGGTTTTAACGAGTTTAACGACAATGATAACTCGGTCCTTTTTCAATTTTAGAGAGTTTGAAAAAGGGACGGAAAGGAAACTCCAATAATCCTTTTTCGTCATATTATCCCTTAAGTCCGAAAAAGTATAAAATAATAAGAAAGGGATGAATTTTCGATAGTTTTAACGAGCCGGACAAGGCAAGTGCTCGATCTTTTTGTGTAATAATCCCTCAGGTCCAAAATATTAAAATATAGAGGAGGGATAGCACTTCTGGTAACTTTAACGAGCTGGAGAAGCCAATCGCTCGACAATATTTTCATATTTTACGAGTCAGGTGAAAAGAGCTTAAAGGAGACTCGTTTTTGAGGAACGAGTGATAATTTCGGGTAGTAGTTGATTCCAGGTAAGGTTTGGAATTTTCCAATCATAGCAGTGTCACAAGGATGGCTAACAAGATCACTTGTCACAGATGTTCCTCAAAAGGGTAAACAATCAAATGGAGGCGTATGATCGGCTAAAACAGAGTGGAGGTGATGATGAGAACACGACCAAGGCTCAAAAGCTGATGATAATGCATTCACAATGGTTATTTACTAGAGATTGGTTCATTTTTTAATGAGCTTAAACTCTGGGGGAAACATTTGCTCATTGCTTAGGTTTAATTTTTAACGAGCTTGAACTTCACATAAAAACTTCTCATGCCAGTCATATAATAAGGATATCTCATCTATAGGTTCAATTTTTAAAGAGCTTGCACCATTCGAAACTTTTCTCCACATCCTTTCTTTATGCAAGTTAGGAACGACCAATCCTATGAGTTTAAAGTGTTTGAGAATCTACAAACTAAGAAAATAAATAGTCACTCTTTGCTTGCATGCAAAAAGGTTTGCATGCCCCGGGTATAGTGAAAAATTTCCAGGTTACCATTTAGAAGTTCTCACATTTGCAAGACAGTTTCCATCCACACCGCAGATAGAAACACTTCCTCGACTTAGTCCATTTGGACAAAGGTGATTCTAGCTCCAATTACTCTAATCACCTAACCTTGACGAAGGAATCTTATTCCGGTCTAATCCCCTCTTCCTATACGGACGGGTATCGGACTAGTCATATATCCTTCATGCAAATCTACTCTATGCCTAGAGTTTTCCTGCCGGAACAGGCCAAGGTGCATGCCCCCTGGGTTTCAGTTATGTCCTCCTGAATTACTCATGTTCTTCAGGTGGACGGACTGGAGATTGATGAGACATTCCTTGCGTGAAAAGACCATTTAGGGATGGCATTTGACTATTAGCTATGCGTGAGCTAGGAAATGAAAGCTGGTCTACGAGCTGGACCACTCGGCCTTCATGCGGAAAACACATTACTCTAAAGAGTGAGGAGACAATGGCTCCCATGCTATAAATATAGTCACGTTCGAGGAGTAGATTATAATCTAGAGGTCCTTGGACTACCATTACGTTCATATAAACGGTTTTCCTTCTCAACGTTATGGGCACATTGGGAAGGATCCCTAACGGTTGAATGGTTCCTTTGTCGAAGCCTATCAGATTTCTAATTTCATGCAGAAGCGATGGCGAACCAAGCGCTTTCTAAGTGGTTGAGGAAAGGATACTCACAGAAGCCCCTTCATCTATGATAGTGCCGGCCACGACCATCCTGTATGCTTGTACAATGATTTGGAATGGTACACTAGTTGCTAAACGGGGTCTGCCTAGTAGATTCCAATCGAAGGAAACGACTAGGTTGCTTGGAGGTGGGACCGAATAGATGGTCGGATATGACTCTGACAAACTTCCTTCCTGCGGTAAAGGAACGGGTAGATTACCCCCATGTTCATTGGAATCTGTGTTTACGAAAAGAATTTGAATGGTGTTGTCCTTATTCTCTTCAGTGACTGTATCATCTGAAGATGGACCTTCTGAAGGCAAGACCAGGTCAACTGCCACCTCGAGCTTTTGACTTTCATCTGGTGTGGATTCAGAGGGTTTATCTTCAATGATAGATGCTTTGACCGACCACAATGGTGTGTCAGTCGGATTTTCAACCAGTGATGGACTCGGCAAGAGTTTCTTATATCCAGGAGGAAGCCCTAGCGGTGAAGCCAGACAGTTATCCAAAACTCTTTTAGCTTCGTCTAGGAAGGGAAAATGGTGGACGACATGATCGCCTTCACACAATTTACATGGAAATTTACATTTCCTTTTCTGTCCAGATACTTCGCTTTCACTAGTTGACGGTGTACTTTCAACATGATCAGATGTTGATGACACCAGATTGTGCAAACGAGGAGACCAGTCCCTTAAAATCCAGGGGATGCAAGGACAATCTTGATGATAGTGGTCCCCTTTGCAAATGACACATGAAGATTTAGGCTTGGACGGTGTAGTGTGCAGATTTTCGCTAGACGATGCATGGTTGCCCCTTTTTGCCTTTGGCTCCTTCTTCTTCTTTTCCTTATTCTCCTTCCCTTTCTTCTCCTTCTTAGTTACTTGACTTTTAGCTTTACCAGCTTCATCAAGTGAAGAGGAAGGAGGAGAGGGAGAGATGGATGAAGTAGAAGGTTGGGGGGTAACTCTAGTATCATCTAGTTGCTGACTTGATTGTTCAGGAATCGTGGTATTCTGAATGATGGAGGTTGAGAAGAGCCATATGGGCAAACCAATCGTCAATCCCGGAAGTGAAAATGTGGCCATATGGGATGCACCAACATCTCCCCAAGAGGAGAAAGGACTAGGATTTCCTCCAAGGGGAAATCCTTGTTTGGTGGACTCCATTTTTGTCAACCTAAGACCAACGAGGGAACAATGATGTTATTCCAATTAAAATAAATTTTAGACGCTTGGACACAACTTGTTTTTTCAATTTTTTAAGAGTCGAGAAAAAACAAAAGATGACTCTAGTCGCCTTCAAATTTTAATGAGCTTGAAGTGACAAGTGCTCAGATGGACCTTTTCCTTTAAGGAGTCTGAAAAGTAACGAAAGAGACTACTCTGGAAATCTAGACAGAGGGATTACCAAACCAATCGCAAAACTACAGAATACTTTTTATGGTACGACAGTCAATCTTCCTGAATGCTATGTTCATTGCATTGCGATCAATAGGGCGGCAGACACGACTTCCTAAGGATAAAGCATATAGCCTATTGTGGTCTCCCAATATATACTCGATGGTACGTGGGAGCACAAGTCCATACTGGCACTTGTCGTCTCAAAGTAGAGGAATCACCCAACCAGCAATGAAAGCAACAGTTACCAGGCTTTACGACGCCGGAATACGTCTCTAGCCTAGACTTCTAAATGTTGTGCGTTAGGTTCCAAAGCATTTTTATGTTCATTGAATTTATTTTACAGTTGATCTTGCTTAAGAAATTTTCCTTTCAGGTTCACCGCGAGATGTAGATATACAATTCCTAAAATGCAATCTAAGATGATAAACAATTATTTAATCTTCTTTTTGCAATGAAAATCTTAGCTACTAAGGAAAGAGAAATGAGATTCTTTCAACATAGAGCAGAGAGCACACACTATATGCATTGTCCTAAATCAAAATAACAAGCAGTCTAAATGCAAATGCACATGCATGTATTTGTTTTTTCTTTCTTAATGTGTGAATGACAAGAAGAATGCTGAGTAAAAATTTGAATTATCTTTTCAAAGCGACACTACTAACAATTTTTCTTCAAAATAAGAAAGGAAGATAATGACGACACTTTGCGATTTCGAATTGAAAATTGTTTTCGACACTTGAAAACGTACTAATTCAAATCAAATACAAGAGTAACAGTATAATCGACTATCAAGAACAATAGGATTCTCTTCTTGGACTGAAAATGACACTTGCGACACTTTCAAATCAAGAAACGACAGTTCGATTACGCTACTTCTTTGTAAAAGAGAACTGAAAATGGCGCACAATACATAAAAACATTCACAGTTCTTTGCACAATGGAGGTGGAATGATAGAAAGGAATGGGGTTTCCACAGTGGTATACTAATCACAGACAACAAAACTCCTGAATAGAGCTGAATAGAGTGAAGAAAAACCAAATTCTGAAGGCAAAATTAGCCTTCTCTGATCATCACACCTATTACACAGGGAATCCAGTATGCATCCCACCTACTGCACACGGGAGGTTTGATGCATACTGATATCCTTGAAGAGAGGGTGCGATGGTACCAGTGTGATACTTTTACTTGGCTTTTGATCACAGTTTGCAGCTCAGTTCAGGGATTTAGGCCGAGCAAGTATTAATTAGTAAATATAAATCACAGGGGTTGATCTAATGAGGTTACTAGAGCCACCACCAGGGCAATTAGGATGTTTGCAAATCGATTGTTCAATTTATAAACAAAACTCGGAGATAGACTGAAGCAACATTGATCTACTTTCCACTTGCATAGCAAATGCAGTTCGAAGGCTAGCTGGCTTGACTTCAGGCTCCGTTGTAAGTTTATAAAACAAACAAATATAGAAAAGTAAACAAGCTATTCTCTCCCCAATGGAGTCACCATTTTGTTATCGGGAAATCTAGTGTCCACTTGGAACTCCTAGTCCCACTAAGACTGGTAGCTATCTTAGAAATAAACACACTAAAACTACTTTCATTTTCCTTTATGAGAAGTAGATAAGAGGGGAACAAAGGTACCAACCTCAGTCTTGTGCTTGGTTCCTTGTTTGGTTCCTCTCCCTTCTGACAAATCTTTGCTACTCGCTTCTTTGTCTACCCAGCTTCAAAGAGCACTTGTGAAATCAAAGCAGCATAATACTATCGTAGAACAAAGATCTACAATCATAAGAAATACAGGACCATATATATATTGACCACACAAATGCATACATCATCAAACATACAAGAATGTGGAGGAAAACTTGAATAGCTTTATTAATATCAAGAATAGAAAAGAGGATTACAACCAATTGTTCTGACCCAGCATCGCCCTCTCAGCATGAAAGCCCTTCTTCACCTCATGAAAAGCTTAGATCACCCAACACTATGATGTAGCACCAAGAAACCAATAGCACTTCATTACAAAATACAAGATTCCAGCCTCTGGATCTCTGTGATGAGGGATCCATATATAGATGATTGCAGGGGGGTGAGTCAGCTTCCGGGATTTTGATTAGTGTCCTCTCTCTGATAGTTCTTGGTTCCACTTGGAGATTCATGATCTCTTACTCATCCCTGGGTGAATTCAGAGAGGCAAGTGTCATAGGAGAAGTTTCTAGAAGATTCCGTGTCGATCCACCATGCAAACTGTCTTTTCCATTTTTCTACTCTCCCTCATCGCACCCTACAGAAGGCTTTCCAGTATGCATCGCACCTTTTACACTGAGCAGGTGAGATTCATCGCACCCTCTGCACTGGGCAGTCTGTATGGTCCAGTTTTGACCAGTTCTGAGCAGTTTTCTATGGAGAACTTCTGGGAGATGATGTAATCAGCTGACCTTGTTCTTTTAGGGTGTGAAGCAACACTTTTAGGGACTTAGGAGCCCTTGGTTTATGGACATGTATGATTGGGGTTGCAGTGCCCAAAAATGTCTATAACAGTGATTCAATAAGAGAATTTGTATAACTAAGCTAGCCTTGGTGCCATATGTCAGGGATACCAAGTTGTATTGCTGATTTCCAAGCCCGAGAAAAAAATATCCGTATTTCCTGGATCTGCAATATGATCAAGATACGTGATACCAGCATTAGATAAAAATTTGATCAAATCAGGTGGAAGTCTAAAGGCATTACCACTGTCGGACCATGGATCCATACCCAAACGAACTGAGGAACTCGATATAATCGTCCAGGTCAGTCCATCACAAACATATTACATTGAATTTAATACCGCTCTTCGTATAGTTGATATTCTTTTCTTGCTCCAAGAGGGAATCCGGATCCATTCAAGTGTACGAAGGGGCCAGATGTATTTATGATATACAACTTCTATCCACAAGGTATGAGTCGTGAGGATCTTCCAGCCCAATTTGATAGCGAGTGCAATGGAAAAAGATTCAATATTTTTTAGTCCCCAGCCTCCCCATTTCTTTGGGAGAGCTATCAAATCCCAGTGAACCCATGCATATATATGACCATCATGTCTCCCTTTCCATAAAAATCTACAACACATTTGTTGTATTCGCGCGAGAATGCCCTTTGGGATCCAGGCCATGGACATCTAGTAAACTGGAGTCGCTTCCAAAATAGATTTAATTAATACCAGTCTTCCAGCCCTGGAGAGGTATTTATGATGCCAAATATTAAGTCTTCGTTCAATCTTTGCAACCAACCAAGTCCAATCTGCAATCCTGTAGTGAAGGGGCTTAAGTCTAAATCCAAGGTACTTTAGACCATCATCCAAGGATAGAAGAGAATAGGGGAATCTATGAAGAGAAAATTGGATCTCATGAGGTGAGCATCTAGAAGATGTAATGGTAGACTTTCGGGCATTGCACTCCATTCCTGTTGTTGTACAAAATAGGAGCATAGCAGAATGTAGGGTAGTTAGGTCCCCAATACCTCCATTGAGAAATATTAAGATATCATCTACAAATAGTAAATGCGATAAAATAGAGTTATTAGTGATCTTGATGCCTTGAAGCCATCCTAGTTTGTGATCTGCGGAGATGAGTCAACTAAGGCCCTCCATATTGAGCAGGAACATGAGAGGAGAGAGGGGACAACCCTGTTGAAGACCCCTCTCAACATGAAAAAAGGGGGATGCAGATCCATTGATGAGAACATTGTAGGATACCTTGGTGATGAAGCACATGATCCAATAGAAAAAATCCAGAGGGAAACCCAAATGATCTAAAAGAATACTGTTATGAAACCAGCTCAAGAAAAGATAGAAAAGATAGATCAATGCCTTAGAATTTAGCCTCTTCGAGGGGGAAACCTCGATGGGGCACAATACTAACAATATGGGCACTACATGGGTACATCAATATAATAAGTGGGTTGTACTAATAACAATAAGGGGTTACACTAGTAGTATAGGGGCCTAACATGCTCCTCTCCTTCAAAAAGCATTGTCCTCAACGCTTGAGTAGTTCTTGATGCTTTTGTATAAAATTCTTGTCCTCCCATGTGGAATCTTCAGTTGGAAAGTTCTTCCACTTGATGAGATACTCTAAAATTGATCAATTTCGTAGCTGTCAAGTTCTTTTTTCTGTGACTGCTCCAGGTTCCAATATGATTTTTCCTTCCTCTTCAATTTCTGGCAATATTGTTTGAATTGGGATCTTTTGCAACTTTTGAATAAGTGGCCATACTTCTTCGTCCTTCTTCCATTCATCCCTTGTTTCGTTTATCCAATCTGGTTGGATAATAGAAATAACACAAAACAATGCTTCCACATCCTCATCCTTGAAGAGTCATCCCATTCGGTAAGGTCGCTATTTTTTAAGTGCATGTAGTATTGCCAACATTTCCTTCTCATAAATAGCTTGCTTGAGATGTAGCAGTAAAAATACCCAATCACCTACATCAAAACATTTTTCACTACGATGTTGATCTACCTGTTGTTTCGTTTGATTTTGCACCGAAGTGGCGTTATCCTTTAAAAGTTGGAGAACTTGTTGTTGATGCTTGATGTGATCTTTCACTGCTTGAACCTTTTTCTTCTTGATATTTCCTTCTATCTCTAGAGTTTGAGGAGTGGTAATTTTTTCCAATCCTTTACAAGATATGGTCAGATTCATTTCTTGATGCTCGATGTGATCTTTCACTTTTTGAACATTTTTCTTCTTGATATGTCCTTCTATCTTGATAGTTTGAGGAGTGGTAATTTTGACCAATGATTTTTTTTTTTTTCTCGGTAAAAGCTAATTTTATTAAGAAAAATATAGTACAATATGACATTACAGCCAAGAGAAGCAAGAGAACGGGCAGCCGGAAAGGAAAGACGATCCACCTCGGCCCCTGAGAGAAACTAGGAAGAGAACAATGCTAAACAAGAAGTAACAAGAGGAACAGAGAAACAGGCGCAGAAACAGAGGATTCTACCCAACGTGGGTAGGATCAACTATTCGGCATTTTTTCCCTTTCTTTTTACCAACTTTGACCCAATCAAGATGACTCTGCTGAACTGGCATGATTTGCAAACTAAGCTGGGCTGACGGAGAGGACTCCTTGTCTGAATCCGAGGGAGAGGACTCATGAGTTCTTTTCTGTGAGTTTGGAGGGACCGAAGAATCCTCACAACCAGTCGAAGGCGGATCCTGAGCCTGCTTTGTTTCCATTCCTTCTGCATCCCCTGCCTCTTCATCTGAGCTGGAATCCAAATCATCCATAGGAGGAGGATCATGAGGCTTCCAACTTTTGGATTTCGGCTTAGGATTGGCTTTCTTCTTCTGGGCAGGCCGCGAGGGACAAGAGTTCTGAAGGTGCCCTGTGTTATGGCAATTTCGGCATCGAAAGGCTGTGTTCTCGTAGTCTAGGGACTGGGTCCAATGGAAGTCTCCAATTTTGAGATTAATCTGATCCGGTAGACCTTTGCTCATGTCTATTTCTGCACAAATTCTGGCGAAGGTGTATATGCCTTTTTCCCCCCTAGAGGTGTCTGTTGTTAGAAAGCGGCCTAGAGAGTCGCCGATTCCTTGGAATACTGCAAAGTGCCATAGATGCGCCGGGAGGTTAGGAAGTCTGACCCAGATGGGAAGCTTTGTGATGATCGCTGAAGAAGGATCGAAATCTGGGAACCAAGGGGTGAGGAATAGTCCTGCTGAGCCCCAAAACCATGGGCCTTCAGTTAATGCTTTTTGGTAATCTTCGCTGAAAGCAAAAACTACAATGAAGAAACCCTTTGAGCAAAGAAGAACCTTGCAGTTGTTGGTCCAGTGTGAGTGGATCCATTGGTAGAGATCCGCTGTGCGAGGCCATAGTCCATTGAACCTGCAAATAATGCCATGCTCTGCATATTTTTGGATTTGATCATCCAGCGAAGGATGCGTTATTTCAATGGAGGGGGTTTCCTCCAGCTTGTCCACCAAGAACGGTTTAGGAGCCTGAGCTGGTGGAGCAGCTTTCTTGGGCTTCTGAGCATGGACTGCATCCTTGTAAGAAAAAGCCGTAGCTGAAGATGACTGTCCCACAGCTCCCCCTCTCAAACGGAGGGTAAGAATGATGGAGGCATTTCTTCTAATGCTGTAAAAAGAAAGGGGATACAGATCCTCAAGATGTTTACCTTCGCAGAGGAGTCGTTGAGAAGCGGAGGGAATCCCCAGCCTAAATTCCAGAGATTGCTTGAGGTTCTGCACTAGATCTGAAGCGCTTACCCATTGTAGCAGAGTTTTTCCAGAAAGGAGCCTGATCTGGATCTGGAATGAGGCTGAGAGATCCGACTGCTACTTTCCATCGCTTATATTCTCCATAGAAAAGCGGGCTGTCTCGATTTCTTGCTCCGGAGCTGCTAAGTTGGCATAGGCTGGGAGCATACTGAGGTATGTCTTCGTGACTGGCTTCCTTACAGCTGCCTGCATTTGGATAAAGATCTTCATTGCCTCTGCAGCTTGCCCATTCTGTGCAGATCCTGAAATCACTGCCTCCTTGCCATGCCCATTCTGCATGAACCCCGAAAGCATTGCGTTCCACGAAGCCATTTTCTTGACATCTCGCTCAGGCATTTCGTCAAGCAGTTCGCATGCAATCTTAACCCTTCCACATTTTATGAACAAATCCAGAAGGGCATTCGCCACAACCTCAATGCGACCTTTGGGGAAGGAAGCGAGGAGACGGGGTCCGTGGCCAAGCCTGGAAATGAAAACAAACGCCCGAATCTCATATTCCAGATCGAAAACCACATTCGCGCTCTCTTCTTCGTGGATTCGAACGAGTACCTTCCTGGGCTTCTCGTCCTCTCTGTTCTTCCAACTGTACCGGAAAATCTCCTTCTTCATGCCCCCGCTGAGATGCGCGGTTTCCATCTCGTTTGCGCCGAGGGATTGCAGAGCCCCGTGATCTTTACATGCGATAAATGCATTTTGGACATCTTCTTCATCTTTCAGCTTTTTTTGTTCATCTTTTTCAGCATTCCTCTTCACCAGCTCCAAAGTACTAGCATAGGTCTCTGGATCCAGCCGATCTCGGCGTGCTTTCTTAAGATTCTCCTTCGTTGCTTTTCTGGCTGCAAGTTTTTCTGCCTTGCTCATGCCATAGTACCCGGGGTTCGGTGGGTCTTCGCTGGGCAGGTAAAATCTGGCCGGTATCAACTCCACTAGCCTGTCAAAAATTAAACTGTTTTCATGAATTAGGGTCTGAAAACTGTTTTCATGAATTAGGGTCTGAAGTTGGGTTTCTGGGGAGACTGGAGGTGAGATGGGCTGCCGGAGAAAGTCTTCGTCCTGGTGATAATACGCTTCTGCCACCGCTTCCGCCATTGCTCTTGTTGCATGCAAAAAAGGTAGTGGGCTTGGCCCGGTTTAGACTAACTACTCGCACGACGAGCAACGACCTTGCTTGGGATTGAACACAAGACCAGTCCGTCATGACGAGGCCGACTTTACCACTACGCCGCCTCCACGACCTTAATTTTGACCAATGAATTACAAGATATGGTTGGATTCATTTATTCTTTCTCGATGTGATCTTTCACTTCTTGCACCTTTTTCTTCTTGATATGTCCTTCTATCTTGAGAGTTTGAGGAGTGGTAATTCTTGTCAATGCTTTACAAGATATGGTCTGATTCATTTCTTCTTTCTCTGGGGTGGGGTCCTGGCGTATATCTTCTTCTTTTAATGTTTCTTGATCCTTTTCTTCCACCTCTTCATATTGTATGTAAAATAATTTCTTCTCAGCACACTTATGACCTTTAGTGCATTTGCTATCACAATTGTAACAAAGCCCTTTTTCTCTTTTTTCTTCTAATTGTTGTGGTGTAACCCTTGTAGGTTGTGGAAGGCTAGGAGAAACAACACTTCCATCTTTATAGTTGTGAGGGGTATGCTTCCTGGTTTCCATAATTTTTCTTTCCACTATGTCACAAAGCCCTTTTACTCTTTCCAATTGTTGTGGTGTTGCTCTTTGTATCCTGATAATGTGCTATCATTTCCTTCGTAAAAATTGACCATGTAACAAGTTGTTTACGAGAATAGAGCCCTTCATACCATAAAAATTGATCCGGTTCTAAATATGAAGATGCAATACATACCTTTTGTAACAGTGGTACACCATGTAGATCAAAATATTGGTCCATCTGAAGTATTCAATTTACCGGATCCTTGCCATCAAACTTCCTCATCTTGCTTTTTCTTGGTTTTAGGAGCTCGATCTTGAAATGACTGTAATTTGTACTTTCAGATCTTTAAGTTCTAAAACTGCGACCTATAGTAGCCCTCTGTGTCTTCTTTCGAATGCCACCAGTCTGACCCCAATTGGATTCTCCAATGAGGGGTTATACCAAATCTCCCGCAGTGACCTGATTATAGACTAATTTAGTAGAGTGAACTTGTACGACGTGCAACTTGTCCCTGTTTTGACCTTTGGTTCTGAAAAATATACACAGGAAACTACAGTCCGTCCTCTTTCTGTACCTTCTTACAAAATTTCAATCCGATGCTCAGAGAGAAAGTTATGATGATTTTCCCTAGGTCACCTGTTTCGAATGTAATTCAGGAGTCTGCAAAAATGCCAACTTCCTCAGATCATATCTCCGCAGATATAGCACGAAAAAATTTGAAATTCAGATCGGCGCTTCAGCGCGCTGTCTTCTCAAATGGGTTTTTTTTTTTAGCTTCTGAAACATTGCAAAAAAAACGTTATAGCGAAAATTCCACGATGGCCTATTTGGAGCAGCGAAACCAAATGTTATGAAACCAGCTCAAGAAAAGATAGAAAAGATAGATCAATGCCTTTATAATTCAGCCTCTTCGAGGGGGAAACCTCCTTTACATTACATAAATGAACAATTCTTTGGATGATACAAATGAAAAATCCTCCTTTCTATATATAGGAGTCTAAGGGGTCATAACATAATCAATAACAATAATAATGTAAGGGCACAATAATAACAATAGTGGGCTTCTATGGGGCACAATACTAACAATATGGGCACTACATGGGTACATTAATATAATAAGTGGGTTGTACTAATAACAATAAGGGGTTACACTAGTAGTATAGGGGCCTAACAAATACACAGATATAGCCAACTAGTGTGATCAAATTCCTTTGCAAGATCAATCTTGAGGATAATGCCTTTCAATTTCTTAGTTTTGATGGAGTATTGAACTTCTTGGGCCGTACCAATGGCATCGTTTATCTGGCGATTATTAAGGAAGGAAATTTTTTAGGAGAGATGTGAGTAGAGAGTATGGTTCTAATACAATTGGTAATGATCTTGGCAATAATTTTGTAGATGTAGTTGGAGAGGGATATAGGTCAAAAATTGTTAAATGATTCAAGGCAGTCAGATTTCGGGATGAGAGATGTGAAGGTGGAATTGAAGGCCTCATACATGTGTCCATTGGTACGACAATCTTCAACGATAAAAAGTAAATCCTCCCCCAAAATGTGAAAGAAAGCTAGATAGAACTCAATCGGCCAGCCATCTAGATCAGGACGTTTTTCCTTTTTGAACCATTTGAGAGTGTTCTCCAGCTCCCCCATCGAAACCAGCTTCAGAAGACCCACAAGTTACTCATATTCGACAAAGCGAGGAAAAAGGCCTACCACCCTTATGATTTCTGCCAATGTAACTTCACGAGGAGCTCGATAAATATTTCTGAAGTGAGATGAGCCAAGAGAGGCCAAGTGATGAAAGGAGTGTACTCTCTGGCCATCTTCATTTGTCATCTGCCAAATGGTGTTGATTGCACAACTCCCATTGGCAAATTGATGGTAAAGTTTGGTATTGTCATCTCCCTCTTTTAATGATATTGCTCTGCTCTGAAGCCTCTTTTTTTTTCTCGTTAAAACTATTCTATTATATACATAAACAGATAACAGTTACATCATTACAAAACAGAAAGAACCAGCTGCCTGGAAGTAATGGCAGCCTGGAACAGCTGAGACTGCAGTGTCTGAGGACTTAACCAGACCAAAAATAAACCAACCCTCGCAGGGGCGCCAGTGGAGCAGCAGACTAATCCCGTGCAGGGGAGACAAACACTTCCCATCCACAGAAAAAAGATTCCAGAACCCAAACATAGACAATTTGCCATCAGCATTGGCACAGAGACAGTAACATATATCCAAAACATAATCAAAAACAGCAAGAGAGGCCGAATGCCCTCACAGATGTGCCGCAGAGACCTGGAACGAAGGCGCATCTATTCTTCAGGTTCCTCCTCCACCACCCTGCACCACCCGTATTCCGCCACCTCCGCTGCAGTTGGAGCGGTCTCCATATTGACATCTTCTTTTTGGCTGATCATCGCCTCCTGAGCCAGAGGGCTTTTTGAGACATTCACAGGATCTGCAGAGGGCGTCTTCATGGCTTTCGCTGAGCCATCAGCTGGCTGCTTCCCCCGACTATCTTTAGTATTGCTTCCATCAGGGGACTCTTCGATGAAGAGAACCGACACATGGGCGCTGATCCGGGGACAGTTCAAAGAACTGATGAAATTGAAAATGGCAGAGCTGAAGGTGGGCGAGGAAGCGGAATCAGGAGCGCTAGAATCTAGGAATTGACTGAATTGAAGGGGGTTAGCTTCAAGGGTGCGGTGGCAATGGCAATGGCAGCAATGGGGAGAAATTTCATCTACAGGAGGGTGCAAAGATCCTCCACGGGAGGTGCCTTGACGGCTGAGAATTCGCTGTCGAGGTTGAACCATGATTGCACGGCCCAAATGTATAGAGCGCAGAGCGAAATTGAGTACCAAAACAGTCCCGGGGAGACCACGAACAGGTGGGGGGTTAGCCCAGACGGAAAGGCAGCCACTTGGAGTTGCTTGCATCTCCAGAGGTTGCATAAACATACCCTGAGTTTGAACAATGAACAGACAGTAAGTATGCACATTGAATCCCAACCCACAATTGTATTTATCATACCTGCCTACACCTCGAAGCCCGCCCGCCATTACTACAACCTTCATGGGAGCAGAGGAGCTGGACCCTGGCTTGCGTACAGAGGTGGACGGAGCATTTAAGCTCCCCTGGTGTATGCCAAACAACCCACTCCCGCGCGGCTGATAACAGGACTGCTCCCATGTGTGATCCTCTCTGTTGCGCATGGCTGGCAGGTGGCCGCATTTAATCGCGCGTCCCATTCCTTCGATCACCCGCATCTGTGGGAGCAGCATCATTTTGGACCAGACGAGTTCATTCTTGTGCCTGATCATGATTCGATATAATATCCAAAGTTCCTGTGAGTAGAGTATTCTCATTTTCCACCCCTATATTGGCCAGGAGGTCAGCGACCTTGTTGCCTTCCCTCTTTATGTGATTGAAGGTGATGGCCCTGTTACTGTGGAGCACTTGTTCTATGGCTTCCAGTCTTGCTTCAAGCCTCCAACTGGTGGCTATTTTCCTTGCATGAGATCCATTTAGGAGATGCTTGGCCATATTTATAAGGATCTGGGAGTCTCCTTCCACCTCCAGGGGTTGGAAGTTGTGTTTCCATGAGAGAAGGAGACCTTGCCATAGTCCCTCTAACTCAGCTGAGTTATTGGTGTCCCACCCAATGTTTCCATAGTAGAGCAGTAGGGGTGTGCCTTCATGATTCCTTAAAATTCCGCCAAAGCCTGCAATTCCAGGATTTCCCTTTGAGGCACCATCAAAGTTGAGCTTGAAGTTATGCTGTGGAGGGGCAGTCCAGGAAACCTTTTTTAGGTTACTGCGTTTAGGAGGACCTTTATTGTGAGATTCCTGAGGAAGATGCATTTGCCAGTTTTCCAAAATGGCTTTCTCATTTTCTAGAGTCGGAAGGTCCTCCAGTCCATGAGCAGAGCATTAGCGTCTCTTTGAGATTCCCACAAAGCATGCTCCAGATACTATCTATCGGGGAGCATTGATCTTTGAATATGGATTGTTCCTTTCCTTCCATATGCTCAATAGGAGAAGCCCAGGGATTATGTTCCATAAATGGTTGAGAATTTCACTTTTGTATGGATTCTGTTGCCAATGACGCAATGAGTTGGTTATGTCATCCTCAAGTTTGCATCTTCTTTGACATCTGAAGCTTGCCTTTTCCCATAATTGGTTGGCTAAGGGGCAAGAGTCCAGGAGGTGTTGGAGAGTTTCGTCATGGGATTTGTAATTAACACAAAGAGAGGGGCCATGAAAATTTCTACGTCTAAGTTTGTCCCAGGTGAGGATTCTCTGATGTCCTACCAACCAAAGGAAGTAGGAGACTTTAGGCCAAGAACCTAACCCCCAGATTTTGCTCCAAATTTGGTCAGGGGGAGTAGGGTTATTGAACATAATTTTGTAAGCCTCAGATGTGATGAAGGCGCCTTTAGGCTGGTATCCCCATTGTAGAATGTCTCTGCCTTCGGCATGTCTGATGCTCCTTTTGCGTAGCTCTCTTTCCAGATCCTCAATGATTTGGTGATTTTCATTTCTGATGAACTGGTTACCCTGTTTCCACTTCCTGAAGCCTTGCTCTGTCTCCTGAGTCCAGTATTGCCAGATATTTTCTTGTTGTTGTTCCTCTCTAAGGGAGTTTGGAAGTGGGTTAAGAATGCGGCTGAGCTGTGGCATTTGGTTCCAGGCATCTGTCCAGAATCGTGTTGTTCTTCCATTTCTTACTTCCCAAAAACTATGTTGCTGTATCAACTGGAAGTGTTGTTTGGCCGCGTTCCAAATTAGCGAGCCTTTGACATTGGGAGTGAACCTGATGAGCTCCTCCTGGGGTCTGTGATTGGCGTATTTGGCCGTCCAAATGGTGGCCCAAGGTTTTTCTGGGTTAGAGAGCCATTGCCACCAAATTTTTGCACTCATGATGGCGTTGCTGTGTGTGGGATCTCTCAGGCCGATGCCCCCTTTTTCTTTGGGCGTGCATACAGTGGTCCATTTTACCAGGGCCCATTTGCGATTTGTAGTTGTATTTCCCCAAAGGAATCCTCGCTGAAGATCCTGAATTCTTTTTAGAACCCATTTTGGCGCCGCTAGGATTGAGAATAAGTAGAGCGGCATTGCCTGAAGAACTGACTTTATGAGCACTACACGACTGGCCAAGTTCAGTGTTCTACGTGTCTATAGGTTGAGGTGAGATTCGAGCTTCTCAAGAAGAGTACGCTAGGAGGAATGCTTGATGGTTGAAGCAGAAAGGGGAGCTCCAAGGTATTTAGAAGGGAGAGTGGCAATGGGGAATCCCAAAATTCGAGCAACAGCAGTCTTAACGACAAGAGGGGTGTGAAAGAAAAAGATCTGTGACTTGGAGTTATTGATGCTGGTTCCTGAGGCCTCAGAGAAGTCATTGAGCAGGGCCTTAAAGCAGGAGGCTTCCTGGACAGATGGGTAGCCAAAGAGCATGGTGTCATCAACAAACTGTTGATGAGATATAGCTGGGGAGTGGTGAATGGAGAGACCTTTGAGCTGTTGAGAGAGGAGGGCTTGTTTGATGTGACGACCCAGGCCTTCAGCCATTAAAACAAAGAGGAAGGGGGAGAGAGGGTCACCTTGCCTGATTCCTCGGGAGGGTCTGAAGGGTTGTGATGGGATCCCGTTCACGAGAATGGAGAAGAAGGAGGAGGAGATAAGACTCATGATCCAACGGATCCACATGGGAGAGAATCCAAAGGCAATTAGCATTTGCTGAATGTAAGTCCAACTGAGCTTATCAAAAGCCTTAGAAAGATCAAGCTTTAGAATCATACCTGCCTGATTGGACTGCTTGAGGGAGTGTATGATCTCATGCGAGAGGATAATGCCATCCATGATCTGTCTCCCTTCCACATATCCAGATTGTTCCGGAGAGATGAGCAGTGGCAAGAGGGGCTTTAACCTGTTGGCGATAACTTTGGAGATAACTTTGTATATGACGTTGCAAAGAGAAATCGGCCTGAATTTGTCCGGGGTGATGGATTCCGCATTTTTTAGTATAAGGGCAATTAAAGTTGAGTTGAGAGAGGGAAGCAGACAATGAAGAGCTCTCGATTCCTCTACAACTTGCCAGACCTCCAATTTTATCAGCGCCCAGAAAGTGTGAAAGAAAGTTGTGGTGAAGCCGTCCAGGCCAGGGGCTTTGCCCTCCTTAAGCTGGGACATGGCTGTGTCCACCTCCTGAGTTAGTATAGGACGAAGGAGAAGTTCATTGTGTTCCTCCATGATTAACTTTGGCACATTATGTGTTGTTCTTTCTATCGCAGGTCGCCTATCTGCATTGGGCTCTAGATGAACTTGCTTGAAGTGATTTAGGAACTCCTCCTCAATTTCTTCATGCTGTTCTACTCTTGCCCCCCCTTGCCTTTGAATGAAGGGGATGTTGTTGTGCATTCTTCATTGAATAGTGGTTCAATGGAAGAATTTGGTGTTCTGTTCGCCCTCTTTCAGCCATCTGATCCTGGACTTTTGCTTCCAAAATATCTCCTCCTACCTTCTCCTCTCCTCCAGCTAATTCTGGATGCGCTGCTCCTGCTCTAGGGTCCCCTCTGTGTGACCCCCTGTGCTTATTTTTTGCTGGAGATCCGCCATTTCCTTATTTAAGTCATGTTGCGCCTTAAAGATGTTTCCAAAGGTCTCATTGTTCCAATGCTTTAGATGGTATTTTAAATGTTTGAGTTTCTGTTGGAACTGGAACATCCTAGAGCCTTCTGGCGGAGTGAAGGTTGTCCAAGTTGTTTTAACAAAGTATTTGAAAGTTGGATGAGTGAGCCAGAACTCTTCGAAGAGAAAGGGCCTTCTGGTGGAGTTTCCTAGTCGTTACCACTGGAGGGCAATTGGCCAGTGATCCGAGCCTGAGTGGGGTAGTATGGCAGCAGTTATGTCTCCTCCTAAGTGAACCGAATTATCTGATATAAGAAATCGGTCCAGTTTGGAAGCAATTTGATGCTTTCCTGCTCTTCGATTTCTCCAAGTGTAAGTGCCATTACAAAATTGCAAGTCTATTAGAGAGGTATTCTGGATGAAGTCTTTAAAGTGGGTGTTTTCCTGTTGCAATCTGGTTCTTCCCCCAAGCTTTTCCTCCAACTTGGTGATCATGTTAAAATCCCCTCCAATAATCCATAGAGGATGCATTCTATTGTTATTCAGAGCTTCTATAGTGTTGAGAAGAGCTATTTTGTTTCCTGCTTCCTGCGGGAAATAGACATTTGAGAGGTTTCCATGTATATTGGTGCCTAAAATGTGGAAGGCAGCCTGGATGAGGTGATGAGAAGCATGGAAGTCTGAGAGAGTAAGCGCTTGCATGTTCCATGCAATGGCAAGCCCCCCTGATGCTCCAGATGCATCCACTGCCACCGATTGACAACCTGGCCATGCTTTAGAGAGGATGTTGCCTAGTGTAGAGCTGTTACACTTGGTTTCCTGAAGAAAGCATAGTTGCGGCTTTTCCATTTTTATCATATTTTTTAACATTCTGAGTTTCCCTGGGCTGTTGAGCCCCCTTAAGTTCCATGAAATGAGCTTCATGATTCACTATTAATAGAGGGTTTGTAGTACTTTGTCAATTTTGCATACCTGCCTGAGTCCACCAGGATTTTCCCTACTGCTATTGTTCGCTGGAGATCAGTCCTTCTTCCCCTCTTTTTGGAGTCTTTTGGGGGAAGGCCTCCATCCCAATGACTTCCTGGCTGGATGCCTAGCTGTTTCTGCTGATAAGCCCTTGAGATGACCACTTCCAGTTTGTTGAGTTGAAGCTCTGGGATACTGTCGTAGTCCTTCTTTTTGCATGCTAACTCTAGTTCTAAAATGTCTAGTCCTTGCAGATCTATACTTTCTGGTTCTTCATCCATCTGTTGCACCTGGCTATTTCCTTCTGTGGAAATGTCTAAGCTTTGGGGGGGATCTGGAGTTCCATCCACGTCCATTTCATTATCTTTTTCTGCAGGTTCCTTTCGTCCGTCCTTGGGGTTCGCCTTAGCAACTTTGGGGGTTTGATGTTCAGAAGGGGAGGCCGAAGGAGGAGGCTGGGAGGAGGAGGATGGGGGTGCGGAGCTGGGCTTAGAGAATGGGATTTGCTCTTCCGAGGTCTGAGCTAGAATTTCAAAGCTGTTCCTTATAGCAGGGCCAGGGGCATTGTCTTGCTGGGGCTTTTTTCCGGTTGAAGGTTTTTTGTGCGCTCGTTTGCGGCTAGGTGCTTTGGTGAAGCCATCATGGGTCAAGGAGTCTGAGGGTTCAGGAGCATTAGCTTTGGCATTTAGGGGACAATCCCTAAATAAATGCCTGAGAGCATGGAATTTTTAGCAACAAAAAAGGACATGTTCATAATCCAACGGTTGAATCCATTCATTGTCGTGGTGAGAGAGACTTACCGAGTCTAGCAGGGCTTTGTACAGGCACATGAAGATGCAGATGCGGGCATAGGATGTGTATCTTTGCAGTTTTGTTTCTTCTGCCGCTTTTATGTATTCCCCTAATCCATTTCCTATGTCTTTGAGAATATCTTCATCCCAGTATTCATTTGGAAGTGAATACATTCTAATCTAGACTGGAGCCCAAGTGAGGTCTTCCTTGTCCGGGTTAAATCTTGCGATCCATTCCCTTAGATAAAGACCAGCTGAGTTGAAAAAATATGGCCCTTCGCCCAAGATTCTGTACTTGTCTTCAAGGCAAAATAAAATCGCAGTAAAGAACCCTTTCGGTCCTAGCTGCAGTGTTACATCTCCTTTGGGTTTCCACTTAGCTGTAATCCATCCATATAGGGCTTTTTCTGTCGGCCAGAACCCTATAAATTTCCCGATGAGGGCATGATCCCTCATGTATTGGATTCGTTCGTCAATCTTCTGTCCCGGCAGCTCTATTCTGGGTCGTTCGGCTGCTATTGGTTTGCAGGTATTCGAAGAGATCTTCGATCCTTCCTCTGGTTTGTCCTTTCTTCCGGGCGTGACGCCTGTCTTATCCACCTGACTGCCTATCTCATTATGCCCGTAGCGCTGTGGGATCTCCTTGTTAATCGCCTCCTCATCAACAGAACCAAACACAATCGTCCTTTCAGGCCCTGGCTGCGAAGTGTTTGCTTTGGGGGAGGGCATTGACGCCCCCCCTGGGGGGATTCCATATGCCCTACGATTATACCCTGTACTGCTCAGTCGAAACAGAGCTAGAGGTCAGGCCCGTGATGGTTGCCTGGTCTGTGCAGTCTGCGCCATCTGAGGTTGTGGTCAGAACCCTAGCGGCCGATCCCAGCGTCCGTTAGTTGGGCACCTCTTGATTGCTCTGAAGCCTCTTAGATTCCTCTATGTCCTTTAATATTCTGCTCCGTTCAGTCTCTAAGGTGATGAGATGAGTCTTTGCATTAGTAGAAAGGAACCCCCTTCCATGTTCATTCTCTAGACTAGAAATCTCAAGCTCAATTGTGTGGAGAGTGTTGTCATACTGCAGTCACTTATTATGGGCCAACCCATAGTTCATCATTTGAGATTAAGAAGATTGTTAGAGAAACATTTCGAGCTAGATTGAGCCGAACCAGGAGATTATGCCTTCTAATAATCAGAGATTAATTGAATGTAGTTATGATCCTTTAGCCAACTAGCATTGAATTTGAAAGGATCTTTTGGTTTATGATATATCCCACTGATCTTGAGATAAATAGGAGAGTGATATGATAATCCCCCCGATCCTACCCACTATCTATAAGTGTGGATGTTTCCAACGAGTCTCTCCTTAATGGGAAATCGATCCAACCTTCGAGCTAGCATTGCCTCTCTAGTCCTTCTGTTCCTCCAAGTAGGTTGGAGGCGTGCCATGGGAATGTCAATGAACTGGTGATCTGAAGGGCCTCAATAATATTAGATAAGGGATCAATCTAGCCATTGTGATCCCAAGATTTAGAGTGTCCAATGGAGAAATTTAGGTCACCACCCAAAATGATATTATCAACTTGTAGAAGAGCTGATTTGAGAAGGTGTTTCCAGAAAGTTGTTGTATTATGGCAAAGGAGATATACATTAATCAATCGAAGCTCTAAGCCCAAGTCGGATGAGAAAATATTAACCCCAATGAAGCCAATCCCACCCAAATATTTGATAGTCTAATCGATCTAGGGTTATACCCAAATGAAATACCCCATGATCTCCCACACACATAAAGAGCATGGAAATTCCATCCATGTACCAATGATTCCAATGCAGGAATAATATGATCAATAAGCCCTAGGATTTCCTGTAGAAAAATAACATCCACACACTAGGCTTCCAAGAGTCTTCTGAATGCTAGTTCTTTTGCGGTGCTATCCAACCCATGACAGTTAAGGGATAGCCACTTCATGAGGGAGAGGATGCAAGGGTGTTCTGTGCTCTAAGAACCCGATCGATGGCAAGTTGTCAACTTGTTGCGACATCAATTCTAGCTTGATGAATGGCCTTGGAAAGGGAAGAATTATGACCCCATGTAGGTTTAGGAGGTAAATGGGGGGAAATAATCGTGATACCATAAGAGTCCATCGCAGATTCTCATTCCAAGGATCGTATATTATAGTTATGGGTAGGTCTAGAGGAGTCTGAAGCCTCCGAAAGAGAAGCAGATAGAGGGAGGTCTAGGAAAGGGGGTGGGGCGTGTTATAAAATATAGGGAAGGATTGAACCAGGGGACAAGATAGGGAGGGCCATTCGAATTAAAATCCATAGGTGCAATGTGTTGGCTTGTATGGGCCTGACCAAGGTTCAGAGATGATTTAGCCAAACAAATTCTGGTACTACTGGCCCTTTCGGCAACAGTTCGCAGAGCGCGGACTAAGGTCTCACCAAAAGCAGTATGGGAGGGTGCTAGAACCAGGTTTCCACACCCTAGAGATTTCTGATGATTTTTGGTGGTCCATGGTTTGACCCTACGTGCACGTCGCTACACGTAGCTATCAGTTCCTTGCAGCCTATGATGTTGCCTTCGCGCAGCCTTGCTCGAGGCGCAATCCGTGCTAGTACCCAAATTCCTTACTATTAATATGATATTAATCAATTACTTTAACTTATCTGTATGAGCCCAATTATACTTAACAGTTTTCAGCATTCATATAAGTGCGTGTCATAAACAAGACAATATACAGACATAGAAAGTAAGACAAAAAAAGATACACAATAATTGGAACCAAACGACTTTTTATTATTCTTCTTGCTTGATTACAGACCCGACTCCACCCTGCGTACTCAGCAGCAGGGGTCCACACACTCAGCTGCGGACTCTACTAGGCCTCTGCGCACTCAGCTGTAGAACCTCTGCCTACTACTAAGACCCAAAACTTTACACTTTACAGATCTGACTGAATTCCTCATGCTTCGCTCTCCATGTCTTCCATTTATTAATTTGACTTACTTTCCTTACAACTTAGAGCCTCACTCTTATTTATACAATCCCATGGTCCACAGACCATGGGTAGGCCGACATTACATTACATTACATTTACAAAACTTAGGGCAGACAAACCTATGAATCAACATACACTTCGCACTCCACACCCGCAATTCACGGAGTCTTACAATAACATTTGACCAAAACTTGGGCTTTGAGCCCCAAAACATGTTGTGGGGGGGATTCCATGCCCAACAGGCCCCCAACACAAACATCGTGACTCACCCTCAAGTCACTCTATCGGTGCAGCGATCTTGGCTCATAGTCCCCCTACCTAGTCCCGCGTTGCTCGGAGGTCCGTAGCGCATTGTTGTGCTCTTTGCTGGACCTACTTCATGCGCTCTTCCAAAGCTTCTCTGTCAAGAGCAAATCCCTGCCTCAGTGCGCACAACCCCTACATCTGTGTGAGCTTGCCTTCGATATCTGCTGTGACGGTGAAGGCCTCGTGAATCCATGGCTGGACGCGCGCTTTGAGAACTACCTCTTTTTGTCTCACGACATCCACCTGCTATTTCAGTGCCTTTGCTTACTGCATCTTTGCGAGCCGTTGAGTGAGGATGACTATCTGCGTAGTTCCTCGGACACTGTCATACTGCTCCTGAAGTTCGTGCGCCTCTATTTCCAGGCGCTGTATGTTGGTGTCCTCTTGCAAAGATGTGAGGACCACAAGGGCTTGTTCCAACATATCGGTACAGTCTTGTACTGCCTGTCCAATTTCTTCCAACCCTGTTTGGAGAGCACTAGCACGTTGTTCTCTGACTTTCGGGGAAGTCGAAGGTTGCGCCTTCAACTACAGCTCGACGATTTGAAGACTCAGCTCCAGCTGAACCTTTGCTGTTTCTGCTTTGGCCTCGTGGACCTTGGTCGCCAACCTGTGGATCCGCTCTGCTACTGGTAGATCTGCTGGGATGGCCAGTTCTGGGACGCACCTACAAGCGTCATCTACCACCTGTTCCAACCGTTGATTTTGTGACACTAGTTCATCACGCTGCAGGCTAAGCTGTTTGATGTTTATCATTTTCTCACTCAGAACCTATATCGTATGTCCCTCCATGGCGCAGAGTTCTACTATTATTCCATCCTGCTGTTGGTACAGTTTTTCTCACAGAAGGGTAGCCAAATTAAGGCCAAGTCCCTTGATCCTACCAACCACAGCTCTATTGATCTCATTTGCGGTTGTGAGCACTCCTTCCGGTAATACTATGATATTGGTCATCCTCATGCGTAGCATCTGTTCTGCTGCTGATGTGCCTGCTGCAGCATAGGTGGCCACGGTTCCTTCCTGTGGGGGATGTACCTGAAGTTCCTGCAGCTGCGCCCTTAGGGCCCCCAACACAGTCTGCTACTCCGTCATAACTTCTTGGAGCACTTCGTTGGTGACATTGCGAACCATCTCGCCGATCTCATAGAGGTCACTTTCGGTTAACGTGATCGGGTTTATGGCTAGCTTCGAAGCCTTGACCTTTTTCCGTGGACCCAATATTCCAGTGACGCGCGGTCGTTTAAGTTGGTTTGAAGTGGTTCCTGGGTCCACGCTTTCTTTTTCAAGGTCTTTGTCCTCTGCCTGCTGTGCTGCGGACACTTCTTGGCCCTCCTATGCCTGCGCTGTTGCGGCATTTGCCGCCTGTGGTACTGCTGCTACATCGACAGCCTTCTTTTGCTCCGCGGCTACCTATGCTGCTTCGTGGGCTGCCCTGACCTCAGCTACCACTTTTTTGTTGCACCTTTTCGAATTCAAATTTGACTGCTCCCCCCAATTTCGGGCCATCAATGATTTCTAGGCAGTAGATTTTCCAAAATCTAGCCCATAACTATTGTCTTAAATGTCTGCCACCCACTCCATTTGGCCTCAAACTGGACATCGCGTCATGAATAGTGACACCAACGGTCACTTCCCAGCCTATCCACGCTGCAGCACATCCCCCTGTGCACAGGCACGAACCTGTTGACATGATGACTCTGCGCACACCTCCCTTATCGCACAGTTCCCAAGAAAACTTTTTTATAGTCCCGCGCTCCCTTTCAGCTTCCTGGAGCACTGACACTGTTCTTCTGATGGCTAGTTAGGTGGTCACACCACCCATGCGGAGCTCCTTTTCGCCCCTCAGGATAGTCTGTGAAAAATCCTTAGTTGTTCTCGCCGCGCGCTCTACTGGTTGTAGTGCGCTTTCCTAATTACTGCGTTGTGTGATATACGGTGTGAGCCAAGGCAGGAGAGTAATTAATTCTCCCCAATAGTTCTCCCACTTATCACTATGGGTGTGCGCACCTTGTCGTACCACCCTTGGTTTTGCGATGAGAAAGGCTTCCTTTATTTTGCCTTCCAACTTCTTGACCTCTCTCTCCATCAACATGCTTTTCTTCCTTAGTCATACCCGGTCCTTTTCAAGTTCAGGAAGTCTATGGTTCCCTTTTCGAATGGCTTCCTGAAGTCTTACATGTTCGACTTTGCGTAGCTGTGTGATTCCTTCATTCTGGGCTATGCGCACTGTCGCACCTACAGGTGCTATTCCATGTGGGTTCATCTTTGCAGGCTCTTCAGAGATTACAGTCCCTACTCCATTCCGCAACCTTGGGATTGATTTCGAAGTTAGGGTTTTGCACATTGTCCTATAGGCCCATTGGATCGCTGGAACATGCACGTCCCATTCGGTACGTCACACCTGGTGAACCTTGTTCAGTACTTCGCACACCCTGTCGAACACATCTCTGTAGATAATCTGTAGCGCACTTTTCCTTTCATGCTGCTGCGGTTTGTTCTGATTCCCTATTCTGGGACCGGTATGTTCTGGGGCAAGTTGCATGTCATAGGTCTCCCCCATCGTGAAAGGTGGGCGTGCAAGATATTTTTTCCCTCGCAACTGGCTCTCATCCCTAATTGGGGTTTTCCAAATCATAAGCGCATCATCCATTTGCATTCGCGCCAATCCTTGAAGACTTTTCGATGTGTACCCCACCATCTTGCAGGCGTAGCGTGCAATGCTCATTTTAGTGCATCGAACTGCTACTTTTCTAGTACTACCTTATCAAATTTGTTCAGAAATTCCTCCACCACTGTCAACCCATCGTACATTGGTATATCCTTTACCTCTGTTGTCATGCAGCGCAGTGATCTCATCATTGTATTGCAGTTGAGCGTTGTTACTTCGTGCAGTCGATTCTGCCATCGTTCTATTTCTTCATCTGAATCCGAAGTGCAGGAGCTTTCACGCTCCCACGAAATCCTACCATTTTCAGTTGGATTTACCCAATCCCGTTCTCACACAGTTATCTTGTAGATTTAATCGAGATCGTCATCACTACCATCGTTGTGCACTGGTTCAGTGTATCACGCTCCTTCGGCAGGGTCTAGTGGTACTATGACATGTAGTGACTTTTTCTCAAAAATCATTTTGCGATTCTTCAAATTTATGACTCCGTTCATATCAATGGCCCAGCCTATGCCCAGTACTGCGAGATAAGGATTGCTATCGTCAAAAATCTCTATCACTTCAAAATCCGCCATCATGCTCGCACCTTCAATATCCACTTTTACCCCTTGCAATCTCTCCAATGGTAGGATCTTCTGCTGATTAGTGATTCGTAATTGAATAGGAGACCACTGCAATGTGGGCCTGCCCATGCGTTCCCATGTCTATTTTGGTAATACATTCACATCCGATCCTAAATCTAGAATCACCTGATCCATTTCATATTCTCTGATTTTTGCAGTAAATCTCATTTCCCTTCCTGTGCGCAATGCATGCTTTCCAACTTTCCGGGCCATGTGTGGTTCTCCTGACCCAGCACATCTAGTGATAAGCTCTTGTAGTCCTTTTATCGCCTTTCTGTCATGCAACAATTTCATGCATGTCTCTAGAAAGGTAGTGAGCATTGAAGGATCCATCCCTGATTTTGGTTGATCCTTACTACCTGAAGTGGAGGCCTCCATGAAAGTCTTCTTAGCTTCCATGAATGTCTCCTTTGCGTGCTCCAAATCAAATTCAGGTTCCTTTGCAGGAGGCTTGCGAACCTATGCATTTTCTCCAGGCTTCTTACCCTTTTCATCTCTTGTTGTGATACCACTTCTAAGAACTATGTTTACATTTGAGTCCTCTTCACGCGGTTCAGACCTGATCATTTGTAAATTCTGAGTCGGGGGAGGCTGAAGTACCCCTTTTTCACGCAACTTTGCTATCAATGTAGGGTAGTCTTCTGTCTCATGATCAAACTGAGTACAGTACAAACATGATGTTCTGGTTGGATTCATACAATCGCGGGCATAGTGTCCTGGCCCTCCACAATTATAACAAATTAGTTGTCTGCGACCCCTTCCTGGTCCCATTCCTCCTTGTCCCCATCCACACCCTTGAAATCCAGCACGCGATATCCCTGCATTCTGATCGAGGGCTCGCGTTTCAATTTGCATTCTGTAGGCAGGATTCTAATCCATCATTAGTTTGTAGCTTCTGCAGGTGCATTCATCATGGCCTATTGACCTGCAAAAGTTACAGAACAATTGCTCGAACGTCTGTGTATACTTCTGCAATAGGTGACAATTATCTGTATTGTGTTTCCCCCCATCTGACAGATCACGCACCATAATGTAGGCACCGTGCTGGGCCCTGCTTGTGCCTCTAGTCTTAATGGAATTGGCCCTCCTGCTGCTAAGTAGTTCACGAAAACTGGACAATGGTCCTTATCATGCCCCTGACCTTTACATTTTATGCACCATACTTCCTCGTGCGCCTCTGGCCAAGGTGTCTTGTCATGTTTCAAGTTCTACATTTCCAGACACAAATTTTGTAGTTGCGCGTGGATTTGCTGGACTCCCAGACCAGGACCTTGTATAGGGGTCTCATGCAATCTCATTGCCATCTCCAAAGCTTCAGCCTGGGTGGAAAGCTTTTGCTGTGATAGTGCCATTCTTAAATTCGGTGATAATGACGCTACAAACCATATGCGGTGTTGTGCATCTGTCAACGTCATGTTGGCTTTGTGAATCATACTCTTCAGTCTTTGATCCAGATCCCAAGGGGTCTCGCTCGGGAGCATCGTGATCTCCTTAAATCCAATAATTGATTGTGTCTCCGACTTTGGCCTGCTAAATTCCCTGTTCAACGCTATCTGAATTTCTGCGAATCCTACATTTGGATGATCATTAGAGTGTTTAATGTACCATGTTAGGGTGCGATCCTGTAATGTGCTTACCAATGTAGCCTTCTTTATATGGTCATCCACAACTCCTTGTGCTTCCCATACTGCCTTCATGATGAACCAAAATTGGTCTGGGTCTTCATTTCCTACTTCTCTGAGTATCGGGAGCTTGATCACACTCACCATACTGAACTGCGAGGGTTGCAGAGGTGGGGTGGGTGGAGATGGAGGTGAAGATGGTGAGATGGGTGGCGGTGTAGGTGGAAGTGGTAAATACAGAATCTGTTGTCTTATCAGACTGACCGTGCTTCTTAGTGAAACTTTCACGAGCTCTTCCTCACTTTCTCGTCGCAGCGAAATCAAGGGGCTATTCTCTATCCCTGCGCTACCTTCATTTCTATAGATCCTCCCACTCCACATAGTCCCAAACATTAATTTAGCCACATAACCCGCTTTTCACACAACAACATCTTAATCCAGGTGTTCAAAGATTTAATATACTTACCTTGCGGTCCTTTGAGGAAGCGTCGTTCCGCCTCACTGTAGCTGAAGGTTGTATCTACTACGAACTCAGTGAAAAATCCTCCTCTAATTCAATCGAGCCAACAATCCATAGTGTGCATGATCTTATATTTCGAGGCTTCTAACCTGTGCACTAATTCTGGAGTCCACGCAATCAGTTTATTGAGCTTGCACCTTCCTTTACTATATGCTAGCTTCGCAATCCACTCATATAGCTCAGAAGGAAAGGAAGGAAAGTAAATTTAGTGGATTTCCATATATAAGTAGCACTCCAACCATTGCTCCTTAGACACTCGCGGATTCCTATTTTCCTGTGTCGCAAAATCGTGAATATTCTTGTCCAACCACTCTTCAATTTCTTTCTTCGTTCGATTCTAGTGCCACGACATCAGACATCCCTTATGCATCTCGCAGTCCCGAAAACGAAACCATTTGTTTGCTTGTATGGGCCTGACCCAAGTTCAGAGATGATTTAGCCAAAAAAAGTCCCGGTACTACTAGCCCTTTCGGCAACAGTCCGCGGAGCGCAGACTGAGGTCTCACCTACAGTAGTATGGGAGGGTGCTAGAACCAAGTTTCCACACCCTAGAGATGTCTGATGATTTTTGGTGGTCCACAGTTTGACCCTACACGCATGTTGCTACGTGCAACTATCAGTCCCTCACACCCTGCGATGATGCCTTCGTGTAGCCCTGCTCAAGGCACCATCCATGTTAGTACCCAAATTCGTTATTGCTAATTTTATATTAATCAATTACTTTAACTTATCTGTATGAGCCCAATTATACTTGACAATTTTCAACATTCATATAAGTGCGCATGATAAACAAGACATTATACGGGCATAGAAAGTAAGACAAAAACATATACACAATATTTGGAACCAAACGTATTTTTCTTATTATTCTTGCTTGGTTATAGACCCGACTTTGCCCTGTGCACTTAGCTATAGAGGTCCGCGCACTCAACTGCGAACTCTACTAGGCCTCTGCGCACTCAGTTGCAAAGCCTCTTCCTATTACTATGACCCAAGACTTTACACTTTACAAATCCGACTCAATTCCTCATGCTTCGCTCTCCATGTCTTCCATTTATTAAATTCATTTAATTTCCTTACAACTTAGAGCCTCGCACTTATTTATACAATCCCATGGTCCACGGACCATGGGTAGGCCGACATTACATTAATAAAACTTAGGGCGAACAACCCAATGACTCAACATATACTTCGCGCTCCACGCCTGCAATTTGCAGAGTCTTACAATAACATTTGACCAAAACTTGGGCTTTGAGCCCCAAAACATGTTGTGGGGGGATTCCATGCCCAACACAATGTCAATATGAGGAAATCATCAAAGACGTAGAATTAACAATAGAGCCAAGGAGAGGATTACCCGATGAGAGTGTAGCAGTTCCTTCCACCCTAGATCTAGTAAGAGGAGGCAAGGGAGGTCGGATCAAATTGGTGCCCCACTTCTTCTATCGAGCCCTTTCTAGTGTCAAGTGGCCAGAACTAGTGGGAGTGCTATGTTCATGTGTGCCCTGTAAGTTCGCCTATCACTCGATCAATTCCTCCACGGGGGAGTATGCTTAACCAAAGGAAATTCCTAATATAAATGCCCTACCTTATGAAATATCTGGCACCTAAAAGGCACCCATTCGTAATCCAGAACCTTTATGCGAGTAAAATGTTTCCAATGAAGGGTTATCTACTCCTCCAATCCTTCTCTAGTGTTAAGGTGTACCAGAATGCGAGCCAAAGACATGTTACTAGAAATAATATAAGATTTTTCATGATGAAGGTAGGTTCCCATAGCATTGCCAATTCGCTTGAAGATGTCATTAGACCATAAATTAAGCAGTAGTCCAGGAAGTCTCACCAAAAGAGGACGAACCCCAAATTTCTCTCACTTTGGATCAAAAATAGCGCTCATTCGCTTGAGGATGATAGGGGTGAGCTCAATATGCCAATAGTTGGAGAGGACCCACGATGTGTAGTCTACATGATGAAATCAGAGGGCAAACCAACCTCACGCAAGGGTAGTAACATATGACAATTCAGAGAGGATTTTCTTGAAAATCTCAACGATCCATTACCGAAGCCTAGCTGCAGAATAGGTATGACCATGTAACCTTCCTACTATTACATGGTCCACATGAGTATCCACCACATCCCCCATTTGGATCCCTTCACTAAAGCAGAGAGAAACGTTCTCGTTCTTTGCCTTGACTCACTTTGTTTTATTCACCGGTTTCTGTTGCTAGTTAGTCCATGGAGCTGAAGAGGGTTCAGGAGGAGTCCAAATCATTAGCCCTAGGGTCTGTATCTCTTTCCACCAAGTTAATTGATGAACCTTCAAAAAACCTGGAGGAGGGAGAACCAATTACGAAGTGTTGGTTTTCCGGCTGATTAGGTGAAGGCCCAGAGGGTATGAACGGGGGGAGGGTAACCAACACAGTGGTTGAGGGTAGAGTGGGATCAACAACGGAGGGGGAGAGGGAATAACCCGATGGGTAAATAGGAGAGGCATTGTCAAGGGAGATATCCAAGAAATTTAGGGATGCCAGAGAAGGGGTTAGGTAGTCTGAATCTGACCAAGGAAGAGAGACATCAGGCAGGGAATCAACCAGACACGAGGAGCTAGGATCCGATAGATTGGGCATAGTAGCTGCTAGAGGGTTACTGAAAAGGGTTTCAGGGGGCTCAAACAACGACGCTTCCGATAGCGGTGGGGGCGTTGTAGTCCAAATGGGAATCGAGGCAAACAGGTCTCTCATATAATCCACCAGGTCCACATCCATTCCACTGACCTGCCGAAAACCTACGATGCAATACAAGAAACCCTCGCCAGCTACTAGGTAGGAGGACTACACATGGAGATGTGAAGAATCATATGGTTACTGCGAGAAAGGTGTCGGTGTGCATTGTCGGCAAGCTGTGAGAGTAGGGAGTCAAAACCTAACCAACCTCAGTGTAGTATTGAAGCTCGTAAAGTCAAGCATTATTTCTTCTATTTCATCAGTAAATAATTTTCTAGGGTTGTCTATATGGTAGTTATGTAGTTATAGGTGTTAATATTTTAATGTTATTCTAAATTATTATACTTTTAATTATTAAACTAGTCTAGATCCATTTTAATTTCTGATATATTGAGTCTAGAGAGGGATTAAATCCCTTTTCATTCAAAAGAAGGTTTGAACTTAAAGATACTTGATCCCTCTTAGTAGCTCTAGATTTAAGATGGAATAGACTTGTTAATTATAAACTCCTTCTCTTTAAATATTAAAAAGTATTAAACACCATAAAAACAATTGGTAATTAACAACCACATAATGCATGACCATGCTCAAATTAACAACTTAATTATGATAGCTTTGACCAATTCAAAATTATTAACTCAGGCAAAGTTGATCCTATTTCTCTAAATTGTAGCTCATATATTTACACAATTATTACTATACACACCAAAAATAAAATACAGGGTACGATATAATTTCAGTCCTCTTCATATGTATGAAATGGTTTTAACTGTTTGTTTTTTAGTGGGGAACATGTCAAAAGTTAGTATTTTTCTCTATGAACAATGACCACATATGATAATGAGGTGCACATCCATTTGATGTCCAATATGGGAATACACTACCAATTCATATATTGAATCCATAATACCCATATCAACTATTAAGCCATTTTCACCGATTTATGAATGACTATTGGATAGTTGTGAATCCAATTCTTGATGCACTTTAATGTTAGGAACCAGATCCTTACATGTTTCTCCAAAACTCTTGCTCCAGACATTTGAGCATTTTATGTTGCTAAACTAAAAACACATATATTATGACATAGCCACAAACGTTCATTGGTTAATTGATTTCACGGTAGAAAAAAAAAAAACTAAACATGATCACACATATTCAAATTTATTTATTTATTTATTTTTTCTGGAAATTTAGGTGTTGTGCAATACATACTATAGTTGCGTAGTACATCATCATATTTAGTATTTACCAAATATGTGTTGATAGTTCTATTTTTTGGGCTCGGGATCCCGCAAGGGAAGTTTTGGGGCTTAGAGCCCAAATTTTGGTCAATTTTTTAATTATGATGTAAAGACTCCGCATTTTGTGGGCGCAGAGCGCGTAGTTTGTTAAAGAGTCATAGGGTTGTCCACCCTTAATTTTGATAATGTAATGTCAGCTGTAGAGATCTACCCATGGTCCGCGGACCATGGGATTGTCTAAATAGAGCGAGGCTCTAAGTAGTTTGATAGCATATTCGAAGAATCAATATGATGTATGCAAGATAGATCTGAGGGGTAAAGTCTAGTTTTGGGTTGTAGAGTAGGAGAAGGCTTTGCAGCTGAGTGCGCAGAGGCCTAATAGTTTGCAGCTGAGTGCGTAGACACTTGCAGCTGAGTGCGCAGGGCGAGTCAAGTCTGTAAACAATTGAAAGTATTAATAAAGAGAATTTCTATCATTTTTGTGTATTTAATTCCCGTTTTATGCATCTGTTATATTGGGTATGAAATTCACTTCTAATACTTATATAATGTGAAAATGTGTATAATTGTGTTGATTAAGTGAATGCAATATAGAATATCTATTTACGCAAAGTTAACTAAGATCAGTTAAGAAGATAAGTAAGATATTCGATGTAGGTAGGGAAATAGTGCAGATCGCTGCCATAGCAGTGCGAAAGCATCTCAGCCCCCGGTTAGAGCTGCGTGAAAGATGATTATGCCACTTCGCAAGGGTACTGAAGGTTGGAATAGTGTGCAAAGTGACCTGTGCAAAGGCAGGTCTAGTTGGACTAAACCGTCATCATAGACATCTCAAGTGATCCAGGAGGATCCTTCGATCCAAATGCACAAGTGTTCGAAGTGTTGTCGTCGCTTTAGTTCAGCTTCGACAGATTGGTAGTGTTCGTTATGATCAGGTTTAGGTACTATTATTGTTTCGTGGCATTCAGTTGATGTGGTGTTGTACCTGGCTATCGACTTATGTCATTGATAGGTCTGCTAGGATTTGGTCGATGACATGTGCTTTATCATTCGAATTTGCAGTATTTATGGTTGATATAGTTGATTATCTAAAAGGGTTCGAGTTAAAGTACCTGGTCGATGACTTAGTCTTGTCATTGACACCACTAGTGTTAGTTTCAAAGATGTGATGGTCGTCATCGTGCAATGTTGACAAATGTCACACGTAGACAACAAGGACGTACCAGGGTCAATCGTCTGGTAAAGGTTCTAGTTTCGCCGATGTTGTTGTGCAGAGTCGACATGGGCCTTAAACAGTTAAATGAAACCTAAAACCTAAGTCTAAGACCTAAACCCTAACTCCCAAGCTATCTTATTCATATTTGCTACCCTAAGGATCTTAAACTCATTAACCTAATCCTATACTAAACCTGAATACATACGCCGTGTATTAGAGTCCTAATCCTACATTGAAAACCATTTGAAATCCTAAAAGCCTAAACGTAATGCTCAAACCTAACACCTAAACCCTCTCGGTATAAACCAAATATTAAATAAAATACATTATAAAAATTGCAAATTAAATACACATCACCTAACCATGGGGTTAACCATGTGGGGAGTCAACCGTGATAGCGGGATATGCTCCCATGTGTGATCCTCGCTGCTGCGCATGGCTGGCAGGTGGCCGCATTTAATCGCGCGTCCCATCCCTTCAATCACCCGCATCCGGGGGAGCAGCATCGTTTTGGACCAGACGAGTGCATTCTTGTGCCTGATCATGATTCGATATAATATCCAGAGTTCCTGTGAGTAGAGTATTCTCATTTTCCACCCCTATATTGGCCAGGAGGTCAGCGACCTTGTTGCCTTCCCTCTTTATGTGATTGAAGGTGATGGCCCTGTTACTATGGAGCGCTTGTTCTATGGCTTCCAGTCTTGCTTCAAGCCTCCAACTGGTGGCTATTTTCCTTGCATGAGATCCATTTAGGAGATGCTTGGCCATATTGATAAGGATCTAGGAGTCTCCTTCCACCTCCAGGGGTTGGAAGTTGTGTTTCCATGAGAGAAGGAGACCTTGCCATAGCCCCTCTAACTCAGCCGAGTTATTGGTGTCGCACCCAATGTTTCCATAGTAGAGCAGTAGGGGTGTGCCTTCATGATTCCTTAAAATTGCGCCAAAGCCTGCAATTCCAGGATTGCCCTTTGAGGCACCATCAAAGTTGAGCTTGAAGTTATGCTGTGGAGGGGCAGTCCATGAAACCTTTTTTAGGTTGCTGCTTTTAGGAGGGCCTTTATTGTGAGATTCCTGAGGAAGATGCATTTGCCAGTTTTCCAAAATGGCTTTCTCATTGTCTAGAGTCGGAAGGTCCTCCTCAGTCCATGAGCGGAGCATCAGTGTCTCTTTGAGATTCCCACAAAGCATGCTCCAGATACTATCTATCGGGGAGCATTGATCTTTGAATATGTGTTTGTTCCTTTCCTTCCATATGCTCCATAGGAGGAGCCCGGGGATTATGTTCCATAAATGGTTGAGAATTTCACTTTTGTATGGATTTTGTTGCCAATGACGTAATGAGTTGGTTATGTCATCCTCAAGTCTGCATCTTCTTTGACATCTGAAGCTTGCCTTTTCCCATAATTGGTTGGCTAAGGGGCAAGAGTCCAGGAGGTGTTGGAGAGTTTCCTCATGGGATTTGCAATTAACACAAATAGAGGGGCCATGAAAATTTCTGCGTCTAAGTTTGTCCCAGGTGAGGATTCTCTGATGTCCTACCAACCAAAGGAAGTAGGAGACTTTAGGCCAAGAACCTAACCCCCAGATTTTGCTCCAAATTGGGTCAGGGGGAGTAGGGTTATTGCACATAATTTTGTAAGCCTCAGATGTGGTGAAGGCGCCTTTAGGCTGGTACCCCCATCGTAGAATGTCTCTGCCTTCGGCATGTCTGATGCTCCTTTTGCGTAGCTCCCTTTCCAGATCCTCAATGATTTGGTGATTTTCATTTCTGATGAACTGGTTACCCTGTTTCCACTTCCTGAAGCCTTGCTCTGTCTCCTGAGTCCAGTATTGCCAGATCTTTTCTTGTTGCTGTTCCTCTCCAATGGAGTTCGGAAGTGGGTTAAGAATGCGGCTGAGCTGTGGCATTTGGTTCCAGGCATCTGTCCAGAATCATGTTGTTCTTCCATTTCTTACTTCCCAAAAACTATGCTCCTGTATCAAATGGAAGTGTTGTTTGGCTGCGTTCCAAATTAGCGAGCCTTGGACATTTGGAGTGAACCTGATGAGCTCCTCCTGGGGTCTGTGATTGGCGTATTTGGCCGTCCAAATGGTAGCCCAAGGTTTTTCTGGGTTAGAGAGCCATTGCCACCAAATTTTTGCAGTCATGATGGCGTTGCTGTGTGTGGGATCTCTTAGGCCGATGCCCCCTTTTTCTTTGGGCGTGCATATAGTGGTCCATTTTACCAGGGCCCATTTGCGATTTGTAGTTGTATTTCCCCAAAGGAATCCTCGCTGAAGATCCTGAATTCTTTTTAGAACCCATTTTGGCGCCGCTCGGATTGAGAATAACTAGAGCGGCATTTCCCGAAGAACTGACTTTATGAGCACTACACGACTGGCCAAGTTCAGTGTTCTGTGTGTCCATAGGTTGAGGCGAGATTCGAGCTTCTCAATGAGAGTACGCCAGGAGGAATGCTTGATGGCTGAAGCAGAAAGGGGAGCTCCAAGGTATTTAGAAGGGAGAGTGGCAATGGGGAATCCCAAAATTCGAGCAACAGCAGTCTTAACGACAGGAGGGGTGTGAAAGAAAAAGATCTGCGACTTGGAGTTATTGATGTTGGTTCCTGAGGCATCAGAGAAGTCATTGAGCAGGGCCTTAAAGCAGGAGGCTTCCTGGACAGATGGGTAGCCAAAGAGCATGGTGTCATCAACAAACTGCTGATGAGATATAGCTGGGGAGTGGTGAATGGAGAGACCTTTGAGCTGTTGAGAGAGGAGGGCTTGTTTGATGTGACGACCCAGGCCTTCAGCCATTAAAACAAAGAGGAAGGGGGAGAGAGGGTCACCTTGCCTGATTCCTCGGGAGGGTCTGAAGGGTCGTGATGGGATCCCGTTCACGAGAATGGAGAAGAAGGAGGAGGAGATAAGACTAATGATCCAACGGATCCACATGGGAGAGAATCCAAAGGCAATTAGCATTTGCTGAATGTAAGTCCAACTGAGCTTATCAAAAGCCTTAGAAAGATCAAGCTTTAGAATCATACCTACCTGATTGGACTGCTTGAGGGAGTGTATGATCTCATGCGAGAGGATAATTCCATCCATGATCTATCTCCCTTCCACATATCCAGATTGTTCTGGAGAGATGAGCAGTGGCAAGCGGGGCTTTTACCTGTTGGCGATAAATTTGGAGATAACTTTGTATATGACGCTACAAAGAGAAATCGGCCTGAATTTGTCCGGGGTGATGGATTCCGCATTTTTTAGTATAAGGGCAATTAAAGTTGAGTTGAGAGAGGGAAGCAGACAATGAAGAGCTCTCGATTCCTCTACAACTTGCCAGACCTCCAATTTTATCAGCGCCCAGAAAGTGTGAAAGAAAGTTGTGGTGAAGCCGTCCAGGTCAGGGGCTTTGCCCTCCTTAAGCTGGGACATGGCTGTGTCCACCTCCTGAGTTAGTATAAGACGAAGGAGAAGTCCATTGTGTTCCTCCGTGATTAACTTTGGCACATTATGTGTTATTCTTTCTATTGCAGGTCGCCTGTCTGCATTGGGCTCTAGATGAACTTGCTTGAAGTGATTTAGGAACTCCTCCTCAATTTCTTCATGCTGTTCTACTCTTGCCCCCCCTTGCCTTTGAATGAAGGGGATGTTGTTGTGCATTCTTCGTTGAACAGTGGTTCAGTGGAAGAATTTGGTGTTCCGTTCGCCCTCTTTCAGCCATCTGATCCTGGACTTTTGCTTCCAAAATATCTCCAACTGCCTTCTCCTCTCCTCCAGCTAATTCTGGATGCGCTGCTCCTGCTCCAGGGTCCCCTCTATGTGACCCCCTGTTCTTATTTTTTGCTGGAGATCCACCATTTCCTTATTTAAGTCATGTTGCGCCTTAAAGATGTTTCCAAAGGTCTCATTGTTCCAACGCTTTAGATGGTATTTTAAATATTTGAGTTTCTGTTGGAACTGGAACATCTTGGAGCCTTCTGGCGGAGTGAAGGTTGTCCAAGTTGTTTTAACAAAGTCTTTGAAAGTTGGATGGGTGAGCCAGAACTCTTCGAAGCGAAAGGGCCTTCTGGTGGAGTTGCCTGGTCGTTGCCACTGGAGGGAAATTGGCCAGTGATCCGAGCCTGAGTGGGGTAGTATGGCAGCAGTTATGTCTCCTCCTAAGTGAACCGAATTATCTGATATAAGAAATCGGTCCAGTTTGGAAGTGATTTGATGCTTTCCTGCTCTTCGATTGCTCCAAGTGTAAGTGCCATTACAAAATTGCAAGTCTATTAGAGAGGTATTCTGGATGAAGTCTTTAAAGTGGGTGTTTTCCTGTTCCAATCTGGTTCTTCCCCCAAGCTTTTCCTCCAACTTGGTGATCATGTTAAAATCCCCTCCAATAATCCATAGAGGATGCATTCTATTGTTATTCAGAGCTTCTATAGTGTTGAGAAGAGCTATTTTGTTTCCTGCTTCCTGCGGGAAATAGACATTTGAGAGGTTTCCATGTATATTGGTGCCTAAAATGTGGAAGGCAGCCTGGATGAGGTGATGAGAAGCGTGGAAGTCTGAGAGAGTAAGCGCTTGCGTGTTCCATGCAATGGCAAGCCCCCCTGATGCTCCAGATGCATCCATTGCCACCGATTGGCAACCTCGCCATGCTTTAGAGAGGATGTTGCCTAGTGTAGAGCTGTTACACTTGGTTTCCTGAAGAAAGCATAGTTGCGGATTTTCCATTTTTATCATATTTTTTAACATTCTGAGTTTCCCTGGGCTGTTGAGCCCCCTTAAGTTCCATGAAATCAGCTTCATGATTCACTATTAATAGAGGGTTTGTAGTACTTTGTCAATTTTTCATACCTGCCTAAGTCCACCAGGATTTTCCCTACTGCTATTGTTTGCTGGAGATCAGTCCTTCTTCCCCTCTATTTGGAGTCTTTTGGGGGAAGGCCTCCATCCCAATGACTTCCTGGCTGGATGCCTAGCTGTTTCTGTTGATAAGCCCTTGAGATGACCACTTCCAGTTTGTTGAGTTGAACCTCTGGGATACTGTCGTAGTCCTTCTTTTTGCATGCTAACTTTAGTTCTAAAATTTCTAGTCCTTGCAGATCTATACTTTCTTGTTCTTCATCCATCTGTTGCACCTGGCTATTTCCTTCTATGGAAATGTCTAAGCTTTGGGGGGGATTTGGAGTTCCATCCACGTCCATTTCATTATCTTTTTCTACAGGTTCCTTTCGTCCGTCCTTGGGGTTCGCCTTAGCAACTTTGGGGGTTTGATGTTCAGAAGGGGAGGCTGAAGGAGGAGGCTGGGAGGAGGAGGATGGGGGTGCGGAGCTGGGCTTGGAGAACGGGATTTGCTCTTCCGAGGTCTGAGCTAGAATTTCAAAGTTGTTCCTTATAGCAGGGCCAGGGGCATTGTCTTGCTGGGGCTTTTTTCCGGTTGAAGGTTTTTTGTGCGCTCGTTTGCGGCTGGGTGCTTTGGTGAAGCCATCATGGGTCAAGGAGTCTGAGGGTTCAGGAGCATTAGCTTTGGCATTTAGGGGACAATCCCTAAATAAATGCCCGAGAGCATGGCATTTTCGGCAACGAAAAGGGACATGTTCATAATCCAAGGGTTGAATCCATTCATTGTCGCGGTGAGAGAGACTTACCGAGTCTGGCAGGGCTTTGTCCAGGCACATGAAGATGCAGATGCAGGCGTAGGATGTGTATCTGTGCAGTTTTGTTTCTTCCGCCGCTTTTATGTATTCCCCTAATCCATTTCCTATGTCTTTGAGAATATCTTCATCCCAGTATTCATCTGGAAGTGAATACATTCTGATCTAGACTGGAGCCCAAGTGAGGCCTTCCTTCTCCGGGTTAAATCTTGCTATCCATTCCCTTAGATACAGACCAGCTGAGTTTAAAAAATATGGCCCTTCGCCCAAGATTCTGTACTTGTCTTCAAGGCAAAGTAAAATCGCAGTAAAGAACCCTTTCGGTTCTAGCTGCAATGTTACATCTCCTTTGGGTTTCCACTTAGCTGTAATCCATCCATATAGGGCTTTTTCTGTCAGCCAGAACCCTATAAATTTCCCGATGAGGGCATGATCCCTCATGCATTGGATTCATTCGTCAATCTTTTGTCCCGGCAGCTCTATTCTCGGTCATTCGGCTGCTATTGGTTTGCAGGTATTCGAAGAGATCTTTGATCCTTCCTCTAGTTTGTCCTTTCTTCCAGGCGTGACGCATGTCTTATCCACCTGACTGCCTATCTCATTATACCCGTAGCGCTGTGGGATCTCCTTGTTAATCGCCTCCTCATCAACAGAACCAAGCACAATCATCCTTTCAGGCCCTAGCTGCGAAGTGTTTTCTTTGGGGGAGGGCATTGACGCCCCCCCCTTGGGGGATTCCATATGCACTATGATTATACCCTGTACTGCTCAGTCAAAACAGAGCTAGAGGTCAGGCCCATGATGGTTTCCTGGTCTGTGCAGTCTGTGCCATCTGAGGTTGTGGTCAGAACCCTAGCGGCTGATCCTAGCGTCCGTTAGTTGGGCACCTCTTGATTGCTCTGAAGCCTCTTAGATTCCTCTATGTCCTTTAATATTCTGCTCTGTTCAGTCTCTAAGGTGATGAGATGAGTCTTTGCATTAGTAGAAAGGAACCCCCTTCCATGTTCATTCTCTAGACTAGAAATCTCAAGCTCAATTGTGTGGAGGGTGTTGTCATACTGCAGTCACTTATTATGGGCCAACCCATAGTTCATCATTTGAGATTAAGAAGATTGTTAGAGAAACATTTCGAGCTAGATTGGGCCGAACCAGGAGATTGTGCCTTCTAATAATCAGAGATTAATTGAATGTAGTTATGATCCTTTAGCCAACTAGCATTGAATTTGAAAGGATCTTTTGGTTTATGATATATCCCACTGATCTTGAGATAAATAGGAGAGTGATATGATAATCCCCCCGATCCTACCCACTGTCTATAAGTGTGGATGTTTCCAACGAGTCTCTCCTTAATGGGAAATCGATCCATCCTTCGAGCTAGCATTGCCTCTCTAGTCCTTCTGTTCCTCCAAGTAGGTTGGAGGCGTGCCATGGGAATGTCAATGAACCGGTGATCTGAAGGGCCTCAATAATATTAGATAAGGGATCAATCTAGGCATTGTGACCCCAAGATTTAGAGTGTCCAATGGAGAAATTTAGGTCACCACCCAAAATGATATTATCAACTTGTAGAAGAGCTGATTTGAGAAGGTGTTTCCAGAAAGTTGTTGTATTATGGCAAAGGACATATACATTAATCAATCGAAGCTCTAAGCCCAAGTCGGATGAGAAAATATTAGCCCCAATGAAGCCAATCCCACCCAAATATTTGATAGTCTAATCGATCTAGGGTTATACCCAAATGAAATACCCCATGATCTCCCACACACATAAAGAGCATGGAAATTCCATCCATGTACCAATGATTCCAATGCAGGAATAATATGATCAATAAGCCCTAGGATTTCCTGTAGAAAAATAACATCCACACACTAGGCTTCCAAGAGTCTTCTGAATGCTAGTTCTTTTGCGGTGCTATCCAACCCATGACAGTTAAGGGATAGCCACTTCATGAGGGAGAGGATGCAAGGGTGTTCTGTGCTCTAAGAACCCGATCGATGGCAAGTTGTCAACTTGCTGCGACATCAATTCTAGCTTGATGAATGGCCTTGGAAAGGGAAGAATTATGACCCCATGTAGGTTTAGGAGGTAAATGGGGGGAAATAATCGTGATACCATAAGAGTCCATGGCAGATTCCCATTCCAAGGATCGTATATTATAGGAATAGGTAGGTCTAGAGGAGTCTGAAGCCTCCGAAAGAGAAGCAGATAGAGGGAGGTCTAGGAAAGGGGGGGGGGGCGTGTTATAAAATATAGGGAAGGATTGAACCAGAGGACAAGATAGGGAGGGCCATGTATGGGCATGACAAAGGTTCAGAGATGATTTAGCCAAACAAATTCTGGTACTACTGGCCCTTTCGGCAACAGTTCGCAGAGCACAGACTAAGGTCTCACCAAAAGCAGTATGGGAGGGTGCTAGAACCAGGTTTCCAAACCCTAGAGATTTCTGATGATTTTTGGTGGTCCATGGTTTGACCCTGCGTGCACGTAGCTATCAGTTCCTTGCAGCCTATGATGTTGCCTTCGCGCAGCCTTGCTCGAGGCGCAATTCGTGCTAGTACCCAAATTCCTTACTATTAATATGATATTAATCAATTACTTTTACTTATCTGTATGAGCCCAATTATACTTAACAGTTTTCAGCATTCATATAAGTGCGTGTGATAAACAAGACAATATACAGACATAGAAAGTAAGACAAAAAAAGATACACAATAATTGGAACCAAACGACTTTTTATTATTCTTCTTGCTTGGTTACAAACCCGACTCCACCCTGCGTACTCAGCAGCAAGGGTCCACACACTCAGCTGCGGACTCTACTAGGCCTCTGCGCACTCAACTGTAGAACCTCTGCCTACTACTAAGACCCAAAACTTTACACTTTACAGATCCGACTCAATTCCTCATGCTTCGCTCTCCATGTCTTCCATTTATTAATTTGACTTACTTTCCTTACAACTTAGAGCCTCACTCTTATTTATACTATCCCATGGTCCATAGACCATGGGTAGGCCGACATTACATTACATTACATTTACAAAACTTAGGGCAGACAACCCTATGAATCAACATACACTTCGCACTCCACACCCGCAATTCGCGGAGTCTTACAATAACATTTGACCAAAACTTGGGCTTTGAGCCCCAAAACATGTTGTGGGGGGGATCCCATGCCCAACAGGCCCCCAACACAAACATCGTGACTCACCCTCGAGTCACTCTATCGGTGCAGCGATCTTGGCTCATAGTCCCCCTACCTAGTCCCGTGTTGCTCGGAGGTCCGTAGCGCATTGCTGTGCTCTTTGCTGGACCTACTTCATGCGCTCTTCCAAAGCTTCTTTGTCAAGAGCAAATCCCTACCTCAGTGCACACAACCCCTACATCTGTGTGAGCTTGCCTTCGATATCTACTGTGACGGTGAAGGCCTCGTCAATCCATGGCTAGACGCACGCTTTGAGAACTACCTCTTTTTGTCTCACGGCATCCACCTGCTATTTCAGTGCCTTTGCTTCCTGCATCTTTGCGAGCCGTTGAGTGAGGATGAGTGTTTGCGTAGTTCCTCGGACACTGTCATACTGCTCCTGAAGTTCGTGCGCCTCTATTTGCAGGCGTTGTATGTTGGGGTCCTCTTGCAAAGATGTGAGGACCACAAGGGCTTGTTCCAACATATCGGTACAGTCTTGTACTGCCTGTCCAATTTCTTCCAACCCTGTTTGGAGAGCACTAGCACGCTGTTCTCTGACTTTCGGGGAAGTTGAAGGTTGCGCCTTCAACTACAGCTCGGCGATTTGAAGATTCAGCTCCAGCTGAACCTTTGTTGTTTCTGCTTTGGCCTCGTGGACGTTGGTCGCCAACCTGTGGATCCGCTCTGCTACTGGTAGATCTGCTGGGATGGCCAGTTCTGGGACGCACCTGCAAGCGTCATCTACCACCTGTTCCAACCGTTGATTTTGTGACACTAGTTCATCACGCTATAGGCTGAGCTATTTGATGTTTATCGTTTTCTCACTCAGAACCTATATCGTGTGGCCCTCCATGGCACAGAGTTCTACTATTATTCCATCCTGCTGTTGGTACAGTTTTTCTCACAGAAGGGTAGCCAAATTAAGGCCAAGTCCCTTGATCCTACCAACCACAGCTCTGTTGATCTCATTTGTGGTTGTGAGCACTCCTTCCGGTAATACTATGATATTGGTCATCCTGATGCGTAGCATCTGTTCTGCTGCTGATGTGCCTGCTGCGGCATAGGTGGCCACAGTTCCTTCCTGTGGGGGATGCACCTGAAGTTCCTGCAGCTGTGCCCTTAGGACCCCAACACAGTCTGCTACTCTGTCATAACTTCTTGGAGCACTTCCTTGGTGACATTGTGAACCATCTCACCGATCTCATAGAGGTCACTTTCGGTTAACGTGATCGGGTTTATGGCTAGCTTCGAAGCCTTGACCTTTTTCCGTGGACCCAATATTCCAGTGACGCGCAGTCGTTTAAGTTGGTTTGAAGTGGTTCCTGGGTCCATGCTTTCTTTTGCAAGGTCTTTGTCCTCTGCCTGCTATCCTGCAGACACTTCTTGGCCCTCCTCTGCCTACGCTGTTGCGGCATTTGCCGCCTGTGGTACTGCTGCTACATCGACAGCCTTCTTTTGCTTCGTGGCTACCTATGCTGCTTTGTGGGCTGCCCTGACCTCAGCTACCACTTTTTCGTTGCACCTTTTCGAATTCAAATTTGACTGCTCCCCCCAATTTCGGGCCATCAATGATTTCTAGGCAGTAGATTTTCGAAAATCTAGCCCATAACTATTGTCTTAAATGTCAGCCACCCACTCCATTTGGCCTCAAACTGGACATCCCGTCATGAATAGTGACACCAACGGTCACTTCCCAGCCTATCCACGCTGCAGCACATCCCCTTGTGCACAGGCACGAACCTGTTGACATGATGACTCTGCGCACACCTCCCTTATCGCACAGTTCCCAAGAAAACTTTTTTATAGCCCCGGGCTCCCTTTCAGCTTCGTGGAGCACTGAGACTGTTCTTCCGATGGCTAGTTAGGTGGTCACACTACCCATGCGGAGCTCCTTTTCGCCCCTCAGGATAGTCTGTGAAAAATCCTTAGTTGTTCTCGTCGCGCGCTCTACTGGTTGTAGTGCGCTTTCCTAATTACTGCGTTGTGTGATATACGGTCTGAGCCATGGCAGTAGAGTAATTAATTCTCGCCAATAGTTCTCCCACTTATCACTATGGGTGTGCGCACCTTGTCGTACCACCCTTGGTTTTGCGATGAGAAAGGCTTCCTTTATTTTGCCTTCCAACTTCTTGACCTCTGTCTCCATCAACATGCTTTTCTTCCTTAGTCATACCCGGTCCTTTTCAAGTTCACGAAGTCTATGGTTCCCTTTTCGAATGGCTTCCTGAAGTCTTACATGTTCGACTTTGCGTAGCTGTGTGATTCCTTCATTCTGGGCTATGCGCACTGTCGCACCTGCAAGTGCTATTCCATGTGGGTTCATCTTTGCAGGCTCTTGGTGAGCTCCAGTATTGTAGCAATAATGCTACAACTCCTGGGGCTTCCTGTCTCTCATTTTATCAACCCAGTAGTTCGTACAAACTTGGAAGCGACGGTGCTATATGCACAAGTACTAGCTCTTGTCGCAGCTGTCACTTGGTCAGCTGGCACAAGTCCGCTAGGGCTCAAGCCAACTTCTATAGGTTCTCAGAAGAAGCTTGCTAATTGATGGATGAAAGCTAATCTCAAAGGAAAGCTACTCTACTTGACAAAAATGAACTGAAAGCAAATCAAAGCATGTAAACCTAGGAAACCCTAATTTAACTAGTCTGACCTCTACAATGCAAGGAATGTAAATGCAACTTCTACCAATGCTGTCACTACCTCTAATAAATGAAAATGCATGGATCTAAACTACTTGCATCATGAAAGTTATGTTTTTGTATTTTCCCTTTAAGTGTGTGGAATGATGGTGATCTTGTGCTAACTAGGGTTTGGTTGTGCATATGGGATGGAGAAGGAAGGAAAGCGTGGGATAGGTTGGGGAGGCTAGGAGAGGTCCCTAGGGATCCTTAGCACCCATCCACAGAGGTTCCTCGCATTCAGATGCTCAGCAACCGAGAGAGTGGCCTCCTACAGGATGGCTGTGGAGAATCCTACAAGATACTCTGTTTTCTACAGGATGACCTACCGTGAGTGTTTGGAGTGATGGAGGAGTAATGGAATGGTAGGGGGAGATGTGTAAGGTAGGAATAAGGCTGGTGAAGGCTTTAGAAGTGAAGGAATAGGATGGGAAGTTAGTGTAGGGAGGAGGATGGAAGGTAAAGGGCTATGTCAACGAAAGGGCTAGAGAATGGAAGTATGTGAGGAGTGAAAGGATTTGTGAGATAACAGAGCGGAGCAGGGGTCAAAGAGATGTCTGCATGCGTGATCAAGATGGAGGGCAAAGTGATGGAACGAGAGAGAGCAGTGTAAGTGAAACAAATGCTTATGACTATCACTCAACCAAAAATGCATCAACCTAAACTATCTATGCTTGTAAATTCAATGAGCAGCAATCTAAACGTGAAGGAGAATGTGCATGAAGCTGTGATAAGGGAGTGTGGTGCAGGTGTGAATCATGTGGAAGCATCTAACATAACGTGACTGTGTTTGCAGCAACCATGGAATAAAGAAATGCGTATTTTTGGTGGTTAATCATGGACTTCACTCCAATCCCAGATGAGACGGCCGTGAGCCTTAACAACCTTTTTGTTGGAGCTCCAATCGATTATATCTATCCTCTGCTACACTAAGCAAGTGGAAACAAATTCACCATAAGCAATCTCCTATCTAACTCATGAAAAAGACCAACTCAACAATCTGTAATTCGAATTGCATGTGTAAATGAAAAGCTCAAAGTGCTGAAATGAAATGGAAACAACACTACAGCAGAGGGGATCTATGGCTCTCAGGTTGGGCCCTAACCTGAGAGCTATAGTCTCCTTAAGAAAAACTCAGAACTAGATCACAAACCGCCTTCTTTATTCATAACTGATATCATGCCAAATTGGCCTACAAAAAGGAACGAAAACTGAACTGTGCTCCAAAATTACAATAGCAGTACGAGAGTTTCAACAACCTATCTAAGGCTAAAGCCTCCATACTTATACAAAAACGATGATCCAACAAGTGTCCTTCATTTTAGGAGCTCGGCTGTCCAACTAGAGTTTAACTGCTGATCCTGTAGGGTGGTCATAATTGCTGCTCCTGTAGAGCAGTTTATAACTGCTGTTCCTGTAGAACAGCTGGCTGCTTTCTAAGCTCGGAGGGGAGATGGATTAGAGCTCGGAGTTCTTGATGGGAATCACGAGGGATGTCCCTAGAACTGTGGACATCCTCTCCCAAAACCCGTAGTGCCACCTCGTTGTCTCCTTATCTCTTTTTTCGTTGTCTTTTGCTCCCTTTTAATGCCAAAACCTGGAATCATAATGCATTAGTCACGTAGAGAGAGTGCCTACCCTTCTTCCTACAAACAACATGAATAAACTAAGAAATGCATGCATAAGCAATAAAAAATGAATGGTTTGAGCAAGTAGAATAGGCCAAAATGAGCCCAAAGTGTACCAAAATTGGGGCTCATCATCACCCCCCAGCTGAACCATTTGCTCATCCTTGAGCAACCTTGCTCCTGCTCCTTGTCCTTGGCCGAGGACTCGGGACCGGAACAGGCTCTTTCTTTTCTGCTTTTGATGGCCCTGCCTTCTCTGCCCCTGGTGGTGATGAGGGGGATGCTTCCTTCCCCTTTTCTATTTCCTTGAGTCGGGCTTCGGAAGGCGACTGGCCTATCTTCCGTGTCCAGGAAGTTATTTTTGGGCTCCCCTTTTCTGGGGTGGCTGATGTTTTAGAGGGGGTCCTTGCACTGGGTGAAGTAGGGACATCCCCTGAAGTGGTTTGGCTGCTGGGTGGAGGCTGTGGCTTGCCCGTGGTCATCCTCTTGCTTCTCCTGACTTCAGGTGGTAGAGGGGTCTCCCTCTCCCTTTTCTCTTTCGGTTTTGGAGGTGTGCTGAGGGCAGCCAGTGCCACTGCTGCCTCCTTCTCAAGAATGCCAGCCTTCTCTTTCTTGCGATTTGCTCTCTCGGAGCTCCTTGTAGAGGGCCTCTCCTTTTTAGATTTCGGGCTTCCTGTGGAAGACCCTGCTTTGCCCGCTTCCGGGCTTCCTGTAGAAGATTCTTTCTTTGTCTTCGGACTCTCTATAGGAGGCTGTTTCTCAATGACCTTCGGGCCTCTTGTAGAAGCCCCTCTTTCCAATCTCGGGCTTCTTGTAGAAGCCCCTGTCTCTGTCTTCGGGCTTCCTGTAGAAGCCTGTGGTTGCACTTTCGGGCTTCCTGTAGAAGCCTTTTTCTCCGTTTTTGGGCCTCCTGTAGAAGCCTGTCCTCCAATGATTTTCGGGCTTCCTGTAGAAGCCTTGGTTGTTGCTCTTGGGCTTCCTGTACAAGCCTGCTCCTTACTGATCTTCGGGCTTCCTGTAGAAGCCTTTGTCTATTTTCGGGCTTCCTGTAGAAGCCTGTTTTTGTGTTTTCGGGCTTCATGTAGAAGCCTGTGCTTGCGTTCTTGTAGATGCAACTTCCGCCACCTTTTCTTGCTTGGCTGCATGGATTTTGGTTTTGGCTTTGACTGCAGGAGCTGACGAGGTGCTTGGGCTGGCAGGGACCACCTCAGTTTTGACTGCCCTGCTTTTCAACCTCTGTTCCCTTGCTGACAGGATGGGGGTGTCCTCTTTTGCTCTGTCATCCTTTCCCTCGTCCTTCTCTTTTCGTTCTTTCTTCTGTGTTGGAGTCGGGACCTTTTTGCTTTTCCCTTTCTTACTCTTGGCTACGGGCTCTTCTTCTTCACCACTAGAGGACCCCGTTTCTTCAAGCAACATTTTTATGTCCCCTTCTCTTGTTAAGTTCCTAAATGATTCCCATGCGAGGGGGACTTTATGTGAGTGGAGAGCATCCTCCACAAGCAATTTTATCAACCCATGATGGGCTATCTGATCAGGGATTCCATCCTTGAGCTTTGTAGAGCACTTCATCAAGGACTGCAGTAAAAAGTAAGGAATGCTCAGCCTCTGTGCTGCAGGGAGGTCAATCTGGTGTCTTAGTTCATTGAGAAGCCTGAAGTGTTACACATATATGATGCTGTAACGACCCTCACAGGTGATATATTTCATAATTTGCAAACTGACTTCGTTCCACGGTGGCAACAGGTTGGTCCTTTTCACCCCATTTTTGTCCTCTGTGAATGATTCTTCTGGTGGGAAGAACTCCTTCTTTGCTTGCTGGCTCTGCTTCCGCTCTTTTTTATCCCACGACAGACCCATGGGCAGTTCTGTGATTCGACTTATATGCTCTGGGGTGAGTTGGAGGCTGAGACCTCTGAAGCTTACCGTGGCCAGTGTCAGGGATTTAGGCTTCAAGGCCTGCAAGAATTCCTCGGCTACTTCATCATCGTAGCCTTGTAGCTTATCACAAAAAGGCATCCATTGTGCTCTGGTAAAGAGATCTACCACTGCTGGATTTCTCCTTAATTTGGCGGAATCTGTGGGTTCTCACCTGATAAACCCACCAGGCATTATGAACACGGTGGTTTTGACCACAGGTGGTAAATACAAAGGGAATTCGGTCTTATAGACAGAGCATGCAATGAATTCACAGACCACAGTCTAATTATACTGCTATCCTGTAGAAGCGATAGTATAGGCACGGCAATCCAATATCTTTTATGACCAGACTGTGAATAATGACCTTGCCACCTTTGAAAACCAATTGCGGAAGGAGTTTCAGGGTTACCTCTTTTCTGCCACCTTTTTTACGTGAAGACTTCACCTTTCTGTAGAGACTGCTTCCCTGTAGATACTGCTTCCTGTAGGACTGCGTTCCTGTAGAAACTGTTCCTGTAGGAGCAGTGCGCAGACTTCGGGGGGAGCTATAGTTGGACATCGGTCGAGAGGTGCCTTACCAGTGTTCAGGTAGCCGAGAGCTTGGCGTATCAACATGCAGAGGTAATCAGAGGAGCTACTCGAGTTTTGAAGTGAGGTTGATGGATATACACGCTTAATCGAGTCGATTAGATTTTGAATCGGCGTAACTCGTGGCGCGGGGGGTGAGCTGTCCCCGCTGGACCGTTGGGTGACGTCACCCATCATCCGCCTGCACATTCGCTTGTTGCCGCATTCATTCCCACAGATCTGCCGCCGCCCTTTTCGGTTAAACTCGTTTCACGGTTGACGGGACTAATCTTCACGTGCGTGCTACGTGTGTCTTTTGTCGTGGCTGCCACCTCATCATCTGACTATCCCTTCACTAGCCGATGTGGCCAGTCAACTGGCCTTACGGCCGCTCAACCATTCACCTTTATGCCATGCAAAACAAATCAAAGTAATATCCATGCGATTTGATGGAGAGAAGGATTAGAACACTTACCTACGCGGGGCTGCACATGATTTCCAGTTTTTTGGACGACGGATCTACCTGCTGCATGTGGCTTACATAGTCCCGGAGGCTCGTGGTTACAGGATGCTGGCGCTGTGGTGGACGTTCTGGTTGCATGCGCCCGCGTTTTGCTTGCAGATGGCTGGGCGATGAATGGCATCCACTCCTGCAGGTTTGACTGCTACAGGATTCCCGTGGGAGCCTTGCAACAGTCTCACCTCCTTGGGTGCATGCTGTATGCTGGCGGTTCTGGCTTCTCGATCACGATCCCAGCGCTTCTGATGCATAACGTGGATGTGGTATGGTTCTCGGTGCTTGGTTTTTCTTCGACAGATGTTTTTTCACGAGAACTCATTGCTTTGTTGTGCTGCTGCAGGGATCTTGGTTGCATGGCGACGAAGATGGTGGAGCAAGATAATAGCAATGTTCAGGGGTGCCATCAGTGGCATGCATGCATTCAATCCACTCCTCAGTCGCTAGATCTTCATTTGAAACACATTTCGGCCGTCGCAACCTTCTACAGGAAGTTTCCTGTAGAACACAGAGCTTCCTGTAGAAATTTTGCACTTTCCTGTAGAAGATCCGCATCTTCCTGTAGGAAGACTGTCTGTTCCTGTAGAAAACTGTATCTTCCTGTAGAAGATCCAAATCATGATAAAAATTGCACATACCTTGAAAGACATTGTTATTCTTGGAGGAGGTGTTGATGACATCCTTTGATAGCATGATGAAGGCCCCTGGCTTGGAGTGGAGAGGCTTCTTCTCCTCCTTAGAACATCTGCATGCAAAACTTTTATTGTGCTTATTGTTTTTTTCTTTTTTCTCTCTCTCTTTTTTTTTTTTTTTTTTTTGAAAAGATAGCAGGGGCGCCCCAAAGAGGTTTTCACCCTTGCTACCTGCCCTAAGCGCCTCAAAGAGGTTTTCACTCAAGGATCTTTTTTAAACTTTCTTCTTTTTTTTTTTTTAAAGAAAATAGGAGCGCCTCAATGAGGTTTTCACCCCTACTGCCTGCCTTGGGCGCCTCAGAGAGGTTTTCACCCAAGGATCTTTATTTTTTTCTTTTTTTTTCTCTTCAGGGTATGCCCAAAGTGGAGGCAGAACCCTTCTCTATGACCAAAACAGATTTCTCCATAGTGCTGATAAACTCTTGTCTTGAGAGAGGTCTTCTGTAGATCTTCAATCGGTGCCCATTGACAAGCATGGGAATGGCTTCCTCATCAATGGTTCGAATGAGGACAGATCCATTGTCATGGCACTGCTCCACTACATATGGTCCTAGCCATCTGGTTCTCAACTTCCCCTTGAAATCTTTGAATCTGGAGTCATACAACAAAGCCCAATCTCCCGGTTGAAATTGCTTGTCATGGAGATGTTGGTCATGCCACACCTTCCTCTGGAGTTGAACCACTTCTGAGTGAAGGATGGCCTGCATGCGGTGCTCATCCAGTCCATTCAGCTGCAACAACCTTTCTTGCTATGCATGGCTGAGATCTAGGTCCAGCTGAGCTGCAAGGTTAATTTTAGGGGCGAATAATAGCCCAAAGGCGAAATTTAAGACTTTTTATATTTTAATGGGGCGAATTTTTAAATAAAATAATAATTTTTTTTTTTATATAATTAGCCCATATTTTATTTAAAAATTAATTTATTTTTTTATTTTAGCCCAAGGCGGATAAACTAACCGAATTGAATTTGATCAAAATCGCCCCATTTTGATATTTGCGGAATCGTATTTGATCAAAATCGCCCCCATTTTGATATTTGCTCCTGGTTTGGGAGAGCAAAATCGCCATTTTTGATTTACAGTTTGGGTTTTCTGGTTTGGGAGTGGTTTGTGAGGGTCGATTTGGTCCCGGGAGTGGTTTGTGAGGGTCGATTTGGTCCTGGGATGTTAGATTTGTTTTGAAATGGAGGGCGGAGCTTAATTTGTTTTCAAATGGAGGGCGGCTCCCTGTTTTGACGGATTCAGCCCGCTGTTTTGGTGTAACGGATTCAGCCCGCTGTTTTGGTGTATATGGCTCCAGCGGCTCTGTTTCTGTGGATGTCGAAATGATTCCTTGGGGTGGGCAGGTAAATGCACTGTGCAGGTTTTTCATTGAGATAAAAATGCCCTGCTAATAGGATCTCAGTTTGCATTCACCTTCATATTCGGTTCTGTAGAGATTATGTACAGGCATTGAGGAAAATTGCGAGACATTGTGCTGGGTGTCCTAAATTTTGTCTGTGAATGCCTTTTATGGGTTTGGCTTTGTTGTGTGTCAGACCAGCATTGCCACTTGGGGGTTTCTTTTAACTTTTGAACCGTTTTGCCTGCAAATGTGTCTTGGCTTACATTATTGTAATGGTGTGACTTTGAATGCAGGAGCATGTTGTGCAGACTAGCCATGGGCCAATCTCTGTTTTTGTATGCGGAGACCAGGAGAAGCCTGCCCTTGTTACTTATTCGGATGTTGCCTTGAACTGTGAGTTTCATCTCTGTATCTTATTGACATGATTCTTAGCGTCTTGCAGATTGATTACGTCAGTCATTTCACGCAAAGGCAATGTTTGCGCAATTTGCATGATGGTTGTGCTTTGCTGGTAGCCCTGTATAAGTTATTGAGCCCACTGTGGGCATTTGTCATGGTAGCTTCTATTCTATTATTTGAGATAATCTGAAGCAATGATGAAATTTCCATATGTTCTGTTGCATTCGAAAAAATGACTCTGTAAACAGGGATCATCATTTGTATATTGGTGATCAACTTACGATCTCGATACATTTCCATGCCCACCATCTCTATGCCGATTTCAGGTTTGATTAATTCCTCAAATTTCCTATCATGGTGGACATGGAGTGAATCTTAGACTATATTGTATTTGTTCAATCAGCATGCTCAAAATCACTTTGTAGTTTGCCCTGATAGCATCCTGGTGTAGCAAACTCTTGATGACACCTCATTTTCGCAAGTGTCTCTTGCATTTTTTTCCATTTATGAAATCATTTGCTTTTATTGATTGCCGCCCTCTTGGTGTTTCCTTTTCTCTTCAACGATACTGTTAATGCATTCAGACATGCAATGTGCATTCTGGGCTAATGAGTGAAATTATTGAACTTACTTCTTTAAAGCAGTATTTCACACCAACAAGTTTTTGCTAATCTGGCAAGCAATGAGTGGAGATATGTTGATGGGCTGATGCCATTTCTGTGGTTATTGTAACATCTTCTTTTTCTTCCACAACAATACATTACATTGATGGAATAAGAATTTTGAAGTTTTGTAAATTAATAAAATCAATTGATTGACAGAACCTTGTGATTAACCGTGTAATTTGTATACTAAATTATTTGTCGTTACTAACTGGTCCGGCATCTATTTGTTTCTTGAACAGACATGTCATGCTTTCAAGGGTTGTTCTTCTTCCCTGAGGCTGCTTCATTATTCTTTCACAATTTCTGTATCTATCATATTGATGCACCTGGACATTAGCCTCATGATAGATATTAGCCTCATGCTGATCGTGTTTTTGCAGGTGATGATGAATTTGCTTTACTTTTATGGCATGTGTGGAATTCCAATACATCTCTATGCCGATTTCAGGTTTGATTAATTCCTCAAATTTCCTATCATGGTGGACATGGAGTGAATCTTAGACTATATTGTATTTGTTCAATCAGCATGCTCAAAATCACTTTGTAGTTTGCCCTGATAGCATCCTGGTGTAGCAAACTCTTGATGACACCTCATTTTCGCGAGTGTCTCTTGCATTTTTTTCCATTTATGAAATCATTTGCTTTTATTGATTGCCGCCTTCTTGGTGTTTCCTTTTCTCTTCAACGATACTGTTAATGCATTCAGACATGCAATGTGCATTCTGGGCTAATGAGTGAAATTATTGAACTTACTTCTTTAAAGCAGTATTTCACACCAACAAGTTTTTGCTAATCTGGCAAGCAATGAGTGGAAATATGTTGATGGGCTGATGCCATTTCTGTGGTTATTGTAACATCTTCTTTTTCTTCCACAGCAATACATTACATTGATGGAATAAGAATTTTGAAGTTTTGTAAATTAATAAAATCAATTGATTGACAGAACCTTGTGATTAACCGTGTAATTTGTATACTAAATTATTTGTCGTTACTAACTGGTCCGGCATCTATTTGTTTCTTGAACAGACATGTCATGCTTTCAAGGGTTGTTCTTCTTCCCTGAGGCTGCTTCGTTATTCTTTCACAATTTCTGTATCTATCATATTGATGCACCTGGACATTAGCCTCATGATAGATATTAGCCTCATGCTGATCGTGTTTTTGCAGGTGATGATGAATTTGCTTTACTTTTATGGCATGTGTGGAATTCCAATACATCTCTATGCCGATTTCAGGTTTGATTAATTCCTCAAATTTCCTATCATGGTGGACATGGAGTGAATCTTAGACTATATTGTATTTGTTCAATCAGCATGCTCAAAATCACTTTGTAGTTTGCCCTGATAGCATCCTGGTGTAGCAAACTCTTGATGACACCTCATTTTCGCAAGTGTCTCTTGCATTTTTTTCCATTTATGAAATCATTTTCTTTTATTGATTGCCGCCCTCTTGGTGTTTCCTTTTCTCTTCAACGATACTGTTAATGCATTCAGACATGCAATGTGCATTCTGGGCTAATGAGTGAAATTATTGAACTTACTTCTTTAAAGCAGTATTTCACACCAACAAGTTTTTGCTAATCTGGCAAGCAATGAGTGGAAATATGTTGATGGGCTGATGCCATTTCTGTGGTTATTGTAACATCTTCTTTTTCTTCCACAGCAATACATTACATTGATGGAATAAGAATTTTGAAGTTTTGTAAATTAATAAAATCAATTGATTGACAGAACCTTGTGATTAACCGTGTAATTTGTATACTAAATTATTTGTCGTTACTAACTGGTCCGGCATCTATTTGTTTCTTGAACAGACATGTCATGCTTTCAAGGGTTGTTCTTCTTCCCTGAGGCTGCTTCGTTATTCTTTCACAATTTCTGTATCTATCATATTGATGCACCTGGACATTAGCCTCATGATAGATATTAACCTCATGCTGATCGTGTTTTTGCAGGTGATGATGAATTTGCTTTACTTTTATGGCATGGTTGGAATTCCAATACATCTCTATGCCGATTTCAGGTTTGATTAATTCCTCAAATTTCCTATCATGGTGGACATGGAGTGAATCTTAGACTATATTGTATTTGTTCAATCAGCATGCTCAAAATCACTTTGTAGTTTGCCCTGATAGCATCCTGGTGTAGCAAACTCTTGATGACACCTCATTTTCGCGAGTGTCTCTTGCATTTTTTTCCATTTATGAAATCATTTGCTTTTATTGATTGCCGCCCTCTTGGTGTTTCCTTTTCTCTTCAACGATACTGTTAATGCATTCAGACATGCAATGTGCATTCTGGGCTAATGAGTGAAATTATTGAACTTACTTCTTTAAAGCAGTATTTCACACCAACAAGTTTTTGCTAATCTGGCAAGCAATGAGTGGAAATATGTTGATGGGCTGATGCCATTTCTGTGGTTATTGTAACATCTTCTTTTTCTTCCACAGCAATACATTACATTGATGGAATAAGAATTTTGAAGTTTTGTAAATTAATAAAATCAATTGATTGACAGAACCTTGTGATTAACCGTGTAATTTGTATACTAAATTATTTGTCGTTACTAACTGGTCCGGCATCTATTTGTTTCTTGAACAGACATGTCATGCTTTCAAGGGTTGTTCTTCTTCCCTGAGGCTGCTTCGTTATTCTTTCACAATTTCTGTATCTATCATATTGATGCACCTAGACATTAGCCTCATGATAGATATTAGCCTCATGCTGATCGTGTTTTTGCAGGTGATGATGAATTTGCTTTACTTTTATGGCATGTGTGGAATTCCAATACATCTCTATGCCGATTTCAGGTTTGATTAATTCCTCAAATTTCCTATCATGGTGGACATGGAGTGAATCTTAGACTATATTGTATTTGTTCAATCAGCATGCTCAAAATCACTTTGTAGTTTGCCCTGATAGCATCCTAGTGTAGCAAACTCTTGATGACACCTCATTTTCGCAAGTGTCTCTTGCATTTTTTTCCATTTATGAAATCATTTGCTTTTATTGATTGCCGCCCTCTTGGTGTTTCCTTTTCTCTTCAACGATACTGTTAATGCATTCAGACATGCAATGTGCATTCTGGGCAAATGAGTGAAATTATTGAACTTACTTCTTTAAAGCAGTATTTCACACCAACAAGTTTTTGCTAATCTGGCAAGCAATGAGTGGAAATATGTTGATGGGCTGATGCCATTTCTGTGGTTATTGTAACATCTTCTTTTTCTTCCACAGCAATACATTACATTGATGGAATAAGAATTTTGAAGTTTTGTAAATTAATAAAATCAATTGATTGACAGAACCTTGTGATTAACCGTGTAATTTGTATACTAAATTATTTGTCGTTACTAACTGGTCCGGCATCTATTTGTTTCTTGAACAGACATGTCATGCTTTCAAGGGTTGTTCTTCTTCCCTGAGGCTGCTTCGTTATTCTTTCACAATTTCTGTATCTATCATATTGATGCACCTGGACATTAGCCTCATGATAGATATTAGCCTCATGCTGATCGTGTTTTTGCAGGTGATGATGAATTTGCTTTACTTTTATGGCATGTGTGGAATTGTCAAAGAAAGTTTACTTCAACGGTATTTTAGCCAGGTAATTTAAATAATCCACTGCTTTCGTTTCTTTTTTCATGGGGTTTCCAACCCTGTTTTCATTCTGATTATTCTGTTTACACTGTTGGAACCATTGTGGGTATGGCAGGAAGTGCGTTGCAATATACAAGGCTTGGAGTCTGATATTGTGCAGGCTTGCAGAAGGGTAAGCATCCTTTGCACTGAAATATGTACTTTATGGAATTGGGGTTCAAGGTATATGACTGTGTGGATTTCATCTTATTTACCCTTTGTTGTGGAATACTCTCTAAATTCCGATGGTTGTGTACACAGCCGCTGGATGAGAGGCAGAGCAGTAATGTTATGCGCTTTATGCAAGTGATGAGTCGGTAAGTTTCAAATTTGTGAAATAATTTCTTATGTTTTGAGAAGCAGTTTTAGGTTTGAAATTGCTGATCGAATTCCCATTGGAGATTTCTCCATATTCTACCAACTTCCTGTAGAAGAGGCTTGAGAATTTTCTGTCAATTCATTGATGGTTTGCCTTCAGTGAATGCTAGGTGTCCCTGTGAATAACGTGTGTTTTGTTTTTTCATTTTTCTTCTAAGAAAACTGATATTTTTTTGCCTTAGAAGAAAATCATCTACTTTTTCATATTGAAAATAAAAAAATATACATTACATATATTTCACCTGAAGTTTATAAGAAAACAACATCATATAAGCTGTCCATTGGTCTGAATAAAACTAGTAAAAGATATGTCTCCAAGGTAGCACCTTCCATCAAAAAGTTGATACCATGAGCTCCCTGGCCCATCACACTTGTTTTTTGATAGACAATCTGCAACTTGGTTCTAATCCCTCGTCGCATGCTGGCAGGAGCAAGACTGAAAGTGAGTCTTGAGGCCCGTATCAATCCAGCATTCCAGTGCTTCAATGAGATAATACGCCATAATCAAAGAGAAGATCCACAAGGAGAGGTGGTTAAGAAATCATGGCTTCAACTAGACACAATGTTGTGAAAAGTCAAAGACTTGTGGAGGGTAAGAAGACAAATTGCACTGTTGCTAAAGAATTAGTAAAGCTTTTGGCGCACAATGAAGATGTGCAGTACATTATAAGTTTTACTATTGCAGATCATATTGGTCCTCAAATTAGAAGTTTGATTAGTTCTTGTAAGATTTGGACTAGGATTCTCTAACAGAACAAGGATTCTCTATTCTAGGAAATGACTGTATGCATTTTAAATGATTGGTTGTGTATATCACTGTTTATACGATACGTATTCAGGATGTGCAAGATCAATTTGGAGCAGTTGATGATAGAATTGATCCTAAAGTTCGTAGTGCCACTGTTCCAATGGTTGAAAAAAATGTTTCAGCCATTTGTGACCAGTGTGAATGCCACTGATAAATTGGCTAACTTTCTTGGTGGAATGTTACTGCAGAAAGAACATTGCTGGAACAGATTCACTTAAAAGAGTGTATACCGAGCACTTACACTGAAATCACTAAGAAGAAAGGGAAGAAGTCTGCATAGAAAAGTTTAAAGGAAACTTCACAAAAAACCCTTGAAAAATGATGTTGTATCAAGCAGGGCCATTATTGCAGAGATTGTGTCAAGGCCCATTACCATAGTAAATATATATTATTTAGAACTATGTTGTAATTTTTGTCAGGGTTCATGTTTAGGTTCAACTATCACTGGCTACCCTATTCTGGAAGAGCTTTTGCTCTCCTGAAGACATCTTGATCTAACTCTTCATTCTTTGTTTTCACCTCCATAAAAAATCTCTAGTGGATTCATAAATTTTCCTTTTATTGTGACAGACTATTTTATGTGGTATTGTTGGCATACCTCCTTCAAATGGTGTTATTCCTGAATCTCCAATGCACATGAAAGGCTTAGCTACCCTCAAACATCAGGTACTAATATATTGGAATTATCAATTGCAGCTTCTCAGGGAAAAGACACAATTCAGACATTTTATAGACGAGTAACTTACAAGTACTTTTGTTACAGTTGGTGCTTAGCAAGTTAGTGACAACAATCTGGAAAAGTATGTAGAAAAATTCAACCTTAGGGCAATTATACAGAAACATGCAAGAAGCCTATGAGCAAATGCAGACCCCAATGGTTTATCAGCCTCCACCTGCCTTGGTAATGGTCTTATTTTTGAGTTTGGGTGTTTCATTTTATCTAATTTTCCTCTCCCTTTATTTATTTGTCTTGTCATGTCCCAACCATTTATGCAGGCACTTAAGGAATTGAAAGAGACCACAATTCAGTTGGCCGCAAGTACTAGGAATATGGATGCCCAGTTGATGAATCAATTTTTAATGTTGACAAGGACGTGGATGGCCTGCTTCCTGTTGAGGTGAAAGAACAACAATTGAGTAATTTGTTGCAATCTCTGATGGCGGTTGGCTGCCTTGCAGTAATGCCCATGATTAGAAAGATCCCAACTTCTGTGCTTTGGGGTTACTTTGCCTTCATAAACTTGTGTTATTGGTCTGTTTTCCCATCGGGAAAATCAATAATGCAAGGTCAAATTAGTTGTGAATGATTGATGGCATAATGAAAAGGCGAACCTTTACTCAAAAAAATAATAATAGATCATTTTTTATAAATGTAGCTTTAGAATGATCTTGCTTTGAAGTAGAGACTAAAATCAAGGAAATGATAGGAAGCCTACAATGCTGGATTAGTGCTTAGTTCAAATAAGCATGACAATGAGAGGCCTTTTGAACATGATTGTGAGGTTATTGTTGATTCAAATATTTTTTCAGCAGAAAAATAAAGCATGGAGTGAACATTTAGTGCACAAATATCCCCTGTTTTAATGGATGACTAAAACCAGGAGGCCTTACAACCATATATGTAAAGTCAAGTCAATGGTTCTACATGGTTCAGTCATTTAATATACTCAAAACTTTAGCCCAAAAATTAATACAATATAAGTCTGCTCTAGAATACAACAGAAGCAAAATAGATCACATATATGCCCTTCCCACACTCATTTCTTCTGCTAATTTTGGACACTGACTACCATTTCAGTTCTGGGCATTTTTGTGGTATTGATGTTTGGCCCAACGGATACCAGCCGAAGTCCCTTCCTTCACCATTTTGGCCCCAGCAGACGCCGCACATTTCATCTTCTTGTTAGTTGTTATAATCTGCTAATCTGGTCAAGACCACAGACTTGTTTTTCTGTGCTGTGTCCTGGTCGTTGTATGAATAATCCCACTGCTTAGGCCCATGTAAGCCCAAATGAATTTCTACGCTCATTGGAAGCCATTAATGCAATCAAATACTGTTCACACAGCGCTTCAATATTTCTAAAATAGTTAAATTGATGTTCACTAGAAGTGTAACAGAGGAACTGAAACTATGAACAGGTTGGACAATCATTGTTGATTCAAATATAACAAAAGATATAATTAATGTTTCTAGAGTAGAAGATACATTTGAGTGGAATTGTCCTTAGCTCAATTGTAATCGCAGCGCTATGTCTTTATTTAAATTCAGTGACTGCAAAAAAATATAATGGGTGTGGATGGTTTCTAAGGTTGAAAAGGAGATGTCAATATGGTGTAATAGATGGTTATCATCAAGGGGGATAAGTTAGTGCTGGTGAAATCCCTACTTGAAGCCATCCCTGTGAGCAAATGCAGACCCCAATGGTTTATCATCCTCCACCTGCCTTGGTAATGGTCTTATTTTTGAGTTTGGGTGTTTCATTTTATCTAATTTTCCTCTCCCTTTATTTATTTGTCTTGTCATGTCCCAACCATTTATGCATGCACTTAAGGAATTGAAAGAGAGTACTTTGAGACATTTGAGAAGGAAAGGGCCAGTGAACTAGGTTTCTTTGGTTTTTAGTGCATTTGTTTGCATTCTATATTTGTAGAGATTACATCTCAGATTAAACTTTGAGCTGGGCTCATGCTCTGGCCATCAAAGCATTTGAATGCTGGGGGTTTTACACCCCTTTAAAGTTTTGCAGCGATCTTTTGATTAGATCTTCAATGTAAGACTTCACGGAAGTCAAAAACTGGCAGGCAGAAAAAGTCCTGCATGCTGCACTGACAATGAGATGTCTAGGGTAGTTTAAAATAACTTCTTGTTTCTTTTGAATAAATCTTCTTGTAATACTAGATAGGCCACTCAGTTTTGGTGATATTTTCAGTGCTTTGTTTAGTTATGTGAATTCGTTAGATGCAAAACAAGTATTGGTTAATTTCATGAAAACCAATCTGCAGAATTGGAAATGTAAGCATATGTGCATGAATGTAGTAGAGAAAGGGGTACTGTTCTAATTGAAGTGGGAGTGAAAGAGACCTTTTGAAAATGTTATTGTTTCAAGCAGTTGGAACGGTATCAGTAGGAATCAGTATGTAGAAATTAAACAAAATAAATGGGAATCAAGGCGAATCAAGCATTGTATTGCATATCAAATCTAATAAATTACCAATGATTCTACAGCTCTGGTTATGTACTCAATAGTGCTTCCAAGGTTGCAGAACTTCAATCTACAGTCATAGATATTGAATGGGTGTTTGCAGTTATATTGTTCCTCTGCCAAGAACTCTGCTCTTTTGGACCTCAATTCCCCTCAAATAAAAAAGTTCTGTTTAATTGGAACTTATTTACATCCTAACATGCAGGTCGATTGCCCACGGGGCTTTGGATTGACGGTGAATGGGTGCGATGTTAAGGCACTCCTTGCGATAGGTCATCGGTTCAAATCCCCCGTGGGTACTTAGGTTAGTCTAAACTAGAAAAAAAACATGCAGGTCGATTTCTCCAAGAGAATGTACCTGGGAAACAAATGATATCCAAGTTGAAATCTTAACAATGGAATTAACTAATTATTTTCAATCGATTTCCTTCATTGTTGCTAGTTGATTTTTCCTGGGATTATCGACATCTCATTTATTGGGTTCACCTCACCCTGATTTGAACTTCTTTCATTTGAATCAACTTCATCTCTGGTTAGAACATTTTTTGATTGATTTCATTTTCCAACAAATGTGGTATTTAAGTTACTTTCTTCTTGCAAGTCGATTTTACCGTTATTAGTACACTGCTAGTAGATTTGTTTGACATGATCATTTTCTTCAATTTCAGGGTCGACTAGCTTAATGATAGTGTCCTTTTGCTTCAGCTCATGTTCATTCATCATTTCTCAATTGATTCTCTCTGTGTTCAAAATGGATTCAAGTAGCTTAGGAATTACATCGATTTCCATGTTCATTCATCAGTTCTCAACTGATTCTCTTTGTGTTCAATGGATTCAAGTAGCTTGGAAATCACATCAATTTCCTTTTATATTGTATTAAAATGTACAGGAATGTCATAGTGGAATTGCTTTCCACAACAATACTTCTTTGTAACTATGGACTTTATCTCAACTCAACTGGATTTCATTTCTAACAAGAGATTTCCTTAATAAATTCCTCTTGACAAATTTTTCTGTTATAAAACTTTGCAAAAGCATACCCTTGGTATAGCTCACTACACAAGAAAATTCATATTTGAAGCATAATTCTTATACTTGCAACTTTCATTTCTCTGTATAGACTTTCTAGAAAATAAATTGCGTGTAAAGAGTCTATATTCCACTCTTGGATTCATTTTGTTCGAGAGTTATGTGAAGGACTAACGAACCTAGTAGTCACAGGACGAAACAAACCCTGAGGCATTAAAAATTTGTACATGGGTCCACATTTGCTCCCGTTATGGTCCTTACAGAGAGTGCATTGAAGGTAGGTATGTTGCAGTTGGTAGAATATGACGAATGTGCTCCCTTCATGTTCTCTAAGACGACAACTTACAATTATTTGACAATTTCCTCATCCAAATGATTTTGAATGAGTAATTTCATCTAAATTTAACTGATTTTCAAACTGGGATTTAGTCTTCTTAATTTAACAGATTTTCAAACTGAGATTTAGTCAGTGTTATTGAGGAGTGAAATAGAAACTGATTTTCTCTTGCAGAGAATAACAAGGATTGGTGTGAGCTTATACTCTGCCTTATAGACCTTCAAATACAAATAAGCTCTTGTATCCCTATTTCAATCACATAATTTAAATGAATATAATGTCATTTTATTAGAAAAATGCAATGAGTATGAAATAGATCATCAGAATGGCCACTGTAGCCCAGGCTGGTGAGAACTTGAGTATTTTATATCTGACTAAACACATGCACATGAAAAGAAACATCACCTGACACAGACATGAACAGGACAGAATCTAGATATTAGAATTTTGGGGAAAAACAATTGTGCCTTAACAGAGAGCTTCTTATCCTACACCACACATTTCACTCTTTCAAGGTGGAGTTACAAACTGAACATGCAATGACTGAGCTGCATGGTCACCAAAGTTGTAACACACCCAAAAAAACAATGTTTCATATCGGCTTCTCAATTATGTGTGTTTAGCATTAGTGATATAGTCTCTTCTGAACTTTTATTTCAAGTAGAAATTTGATTAAATTTCAGAAGTGCAAGAAATCACAGAAAACCCTCCGGCAGTAAATTGATAGGAGAAATGAGAAATCTTCAAAAAAACCTGGAAGCTGTCTTGTTCATATTGTCCTGGACTTTTCAGCCAAGTTAATATATCTGTAAAGAATACTATTTTATCCTAAGAAAAGATTGACACTTTGTTTATCACCAGATGAAAATAAATTAGAAGCAAAACATCAGGTTGGTGACAAATCCAAAACAAGTTGCAAGACTGTAACCCAATCTGCAAAACATCAAAAAACTGATTGTCCCAGAGTGGGATGCACTATGGGAAGCTGTGCTGTCCCATCTTTTACTAGTGTCAGCTTCATAGCACCTGCTTCCATTTCCAGCAGCTCTGTCTTTAAGAGAGCATCGACCTCTATCTTGATAGTGTTGTCATCAAGAGATTTGTAGCTGACTTCCATTTTTAATCTTTATGGCAACTGTTTATAGTCCTGTAGGACTGAAAGTATGGATGTTGCAAAGCTTCATTAGCTGTTATTCTTTTGTTTCCATCCACTTGTAACATTTGTTTCAGCAAATCCACACCTTCTAGACACCCAACATTTTTAACAAATCTTGTGAGGGATGGGAAAGGCTTTCCCGGATTTGGAAATATGATATCCAACTGCTCCTTTACAGATTGCCCACGAAATAGCGGCTCACCGATGAACAATTCTGCCGACATGTTATTTGTTGCTTTTTTCTAGACTAGCTCTCACAAAGCATTTGAGTTGTTCCTGTTCCTGGTTGGTTTTTTTATAATTTTATAGACAAGTTCCATGTCGTGGAAATGTGAAAAAAGATAGTGATATTGCCACCATGTGGCTCTTATCATATATGGTTTTATACTTCTTCAAAAAATTCTCTAAGAGTTCACAATGCTAAAATTCACTAGGACTTTACAAAGTTTTATTATTTAGTGAAAGACTTGCCAAGTTCTTACAAGATTTTATAATTGAGTAAAATATTCGCCATGCCTGGTGAGAGATTCGCCAGAAAATTATATATACATATTATATTATTGATAAAATCGCCTTCCATTTTTCCTATATACCATGGAGATTCGCCCAATTATTATATTTATAAATTTGGGGGGGGTTCTTAAAATTTTCCCTGCTGAGCTGCCATCCTCAAAGTGTTATACTCAAACTCAATGGACAGCAAAGCTTTCTTCCCATAGACTAGCTCATAAGGTGTGAAGCCGGTGGTGGTCTTCCAAGTGGTGTTGTAAGCCCAGGTGGCTTCAACCAGGCGATCTGCCCAGTCCTTTCTGCTGCTGCTCACCACTTTAGTCAAGATCCCTTCTAATGCTCTATTGGTGACCTCCACCTGCCCATTTGCTTGAGGATGATAGGGAGTGGAGGTTCTATGCTTGATCTTGTGATGAGCTAGGAGATCTTCAACCAAGTGGGAGGTGAACTGGCTCCCTTGATCGGTGACCAGCTCTCTTGGATAGCCAAACTTATAGAAGATGTTCTCTCTCAAGAACTCGGCCACTTTTTCTTCTGTTGCTGCTTTGATGGCTTTGGTCTCTGCCCACTTCGTCAGGTAGTCAGTGCACACAATGATGTAGGATCTTTGCCTCGAAGAGGGATTGATTGGACCCACAAAGTCCATGCCCCACTTCTCAAAAGCTCAAGAGTCACTTGAGGTTGGAGAGGCATCTCATCCCTTTGGGTCGGTTTCCCCATTCTTTGGCATTGGTCACACTGGCTGACATATCTTCTGACATCCTGATGCAGTGTGGGCCAGTAGTAGCCTGCCTGCAGGATCTTGTAGGCATTTCTCTTTGCTACAAAATGTCCTCCACAAGGCCCATCATGACAGGTGAGGAGGATGTCAAAGAATTCCTCTTCCCTTACACAACGCCTTAAGATCTGAGCGGGGCCAAGCTTGAACAGATTGCCCCCAATCCATGTAAATGAGGCACTCTTTCTGATGATTTTGCTCTTCTCTTTTGAAGAGAGGTGCGGAGGGAACTGAGATGAAACAAGGTAGTTTGCTATATCAGCAAACCATGGAGAGAGTACTGATATAGGAAACAGATGCTCATCAGGCATCTGGTCATCCACCGTCCCATCTTCACCTGCAGACAAATCCAATCTAGACAAGAAGTCAACAACAACATTTTCTCTCCCTAGTTTATCAACAATGGTTAGATCAAACTGCTGCAATAAAAGTAACCATCTAATAATACGAGCATTCACATCTGGTTTATTCATCAAATATCTAATAGCAGCATGGTCAGTATGTACAAAAGTCTGGTAACCAGTAATATAATGTCGGAACTTGTTCAGTGCATGAACCACAGCTAAGAATTCCTTCTCGGTTACAGTGTAATTCAGCTCTGCTTTGGACAAGTTTTTGCTAACGAAGTAAATGGCATATGGAAGTTTTTGCTCAACTTGTCCTAAGGCTGCACCTATGGCTTTGTTTGAGGCATCAGTGTGGATGTGGAAAGGTAGGGCCCAGTTTGGACCTCTCAAGATTGGTGCTGACACCAACTTGTCCTTTAACTCATTCAAACTCCTCTGACAATCGTCAGTCCATTTAAACTCCACATCTTTTGCCAACAGACCAAACAATGGTGAGGCTAACTTGCTGAAGTCCTTAATGAATCTACGATAGTATCCTGCTAATCCCAAGAAACTCCGGACATCCCTTACTTTTTGAGGAGGTGGAACCCTCTTGATGAGAGCAATTTTGTTGGGATCCACCTGCAATCCTTGGGAAGAAATAGTATGGCCTAGCACGGTCCCCTCAGTCATTAGGAATTCACATTTTTCAGGACTAAGGGACAAGTTCATCTCGGTGCACTTGGTTAGGACCTTTCCCAAGTTGGTCAATGCTTCCTGGAAGTTGGCCCCATAAGGGGTAAAGTCATCCATGTATATTTCCACTGCATCATGGACCAACTCCGAGAAGATGCTCAAGACAGCTCTCTGAAAAGTAGCAGGAGCATTGCATAGCCCAAAGGGAAGGACTCTGTAGACAAAGGTACCCCAAGGACAAGTGAAGGTGGTCTTATCTTGGTCTTCCGGGCTGATTTGGATTTGATTGTACCCGCTAAACCCATCCAGGAAAGAGAAGAACTTCTTTCTTGCCAGTCCATCCAACACTTGATCTATGAAGGGTAGGGGGAAATGGTCTTTCTTGGTAGCTTTGTTCAGCTCACGGTAATCTACATAGATCCTCCACTTCCCATTCTTCTTGGGAACCAACACTAGAAGGGACACCCATTCACTATCTGAGATGGGGTAGATGAATCCGGCATCCAACAGTTTTTGCAACTCTTCCTTGACAATGTCCTTAAGGGCTGGATTCATTCTCCTCTAGGGTTGCCTAGCTGGTTTACAATCCTCTTTGATGTATATATGATGGGTACAGACCGAGGGATGGACTCCTTTCATCTCCTTATAGCTCCAAGCAAAGGCATCTAAGTGGCTGGCCAATAGGCTACACAACTCCTTCTCCTGGGAAGGAGATAGGGAGGAGCTGATCTTTAATGCTCTCTCAGGGCCAAACTCCACACTTTTGACTCTGGGAGTGACAGGGCCGGTTGTACAAAGGTCCACTGAGGTGCTAGCTTGGGCATCCTCCACCGACTTCTCTAAAGAGAGTGCACTGGAAGGTGGATTCTGGATCAGGGTCTCAATCAAATCATCCTCGGTAGGAGGGTCTCTTCTATTGGTATCTAGGGTGCACAGAGGTGTAGAGTACACCTCGTCTTCCTCTCCTTCCTCTAACCAGAGTGGTAAATCATGCTCTAAAGAAGGTTGGGCAGGAGGGTATGGGACTAGCTGCTTGGACATGGGACCATTCTTGATGGTCATGTTTCCTTCCCGACAACTTATGTAAGCATCTGCAGTAGCTAACCAAGGCCTTCCCAAGATGAGAGGATATCCAGTAAGCTTGGCCTTTGGTTGCAAAACCAGAAAGTCAGCAGGGTATTCCCAAGAATCAATAGAGACAAAGACATCCTCCACAATCCCTTCGGGAGTCACGGTGGAGCGATCTGCTAATTGCAGTACTGTCGAGGTCTTCCTCAAGGAACCCTGAAGGTTGAGTTTAAGCATGGTATCTTTGGTCATCACATTGATGGCTGCCCCCAGATCAATCAAGGTGTGGGGGATAATGGTGCCATTGATGTGAACATCTACTACAGGGCTTCCAGGATCTAGGTACTTTGGGTAGATGACTTGTCCTAGCATAAGGTCAGACAGTTGTCCTATGACATTGATAGTTGAGGCATCTTTCTTCCGTCTGCCTGGGTGTTTGAAACACTTCTCCTTAACCAGCTTGTTATATATTGGCACATCCTTGATGGCTTGGAGAAGTGGGATTTTTACACACAACTGCTTGAGCTCACCCAAAAGCTCATCTTCTTCGGGGTTAGGTTGTGTGGTGGCTGTTAATCTCTCAGGAAAGGGTGGAATAGGCTTTGGTTCACTCTCCTGATGGTTTTCCTCATCCTCTGGGGGAGGAGGTTGGCGATCTGGAAGAGTCTTTCCAGATCTAAGATTGATCTCCTGGATCTCCACAGCATAGGTAGGGCATGAGGTCTCCCCAGTATATACCTGTTGAGCCTGTCTATTGTTAGGGTTCGGGTTCGGTTGAGCAGGCATCTGAGGTTGCCTTGGAGGAGCAGGAGGTAAAGGCTGAGGTTGAACTGGTGGTGGAGGTAAAATGGTAGGAGGAGTGTTGTATTGGGGCCTCCACCCCGACTGAGGAGCACTCCATTGAGGCTGCGACTGGGTATGTGAGTGATATGGATGAGAAGGAGGTTGAGTAGGGTACTGAGGTGGATAAGACCATGGAGGAGGCATGGACCATGAAGGATGAGCAGGGGGACCCCAGGAAGGCATAGGCGTTGACTGGTTGGGGTTGTAATAAGCTTGAGATGCCCCTTGCATCCCCTGCTGATAAGGTCTAGATCCTTGAGGCCTCCTTTGGTTGATGAAGTAGAGAGGTTCAGTGGGGGCTTCGGTTCCTTGGTACATGGATTTAAACCCAGGTAAGGTTGGACACTGATTTGTTGGGTGGTCCTCCCCACAAACAAAACACGCTTCAACCGAATGCAATGGGCATTCGTTCTTAGGATGTCTTCTTGTGCACCTAGGGCAGAAGACAGCCAGGGCTCTCTCAGCTTCTTCTTTCTTCTGCTGGATCCTGAATGTGTCCAGCTGCATGGCGATGGTCTGTCTCACCTCACTCTTAAGATCTTCTAATTGGTTTGTAAACTCATGTTTGGAGAAAGGGACACCAGTGGAGAGGAGATTTCCTCTACCTCGTTTCCTAGCTGCCCTGGAATGATTTCGAAACACAGTCTTGATGTCCTCATAAGGCAGTTGGTAAATGTCCCCCCCAGCTAACATGTGAAGGGTGTCTAAGAGATCTTCAGGGACTCCTCGGAGTAGAACCAACTTGAGGGATTCAGGGTCAAGTGTGCACCTGGCCCGTTTATAGCTAAGTTGGAACCTCTCCTCATAATCCTCTAAAGACTCATCATTCCCCATGGTCATTCGAAAGATCTCTCCCTTGGTTTCCTTGGACCTACAATAATCCCTATACTTGGTATTGAAGGCTTGCTGCATCTGAGCCCAAGTAGCGATGCTATTCCTAGGTAATCCCATGAACCAGCGTAGTGTTGCATCCTTAAGAGTGGAAGGGAAAAGCTTCAGCTTTTGCTCATCTTCAGTATAGTCATAGGTTCTACAGAGGACAGCAAACTCAAATAGGAAGGTATCAGGATCCTCAGTGGTCATTCCATGGAAGTGAGGCAAGGCGGAGGGGCTAATGTTTTTCATTTTCATATCTCCATTGGTCTCTCGGATGGGGAAAGCTCCTTCTATTCTCTCATCTTCTCTCCTATTATCAGCCATGGCTACAGATGGAGTGGTCTCTAACTCTTCTTCTTCTATAGGGTCTTGGTATATCTCCGGATGTTCACCTATAGGTTCCTCTGGGTCACTGTCACCAAAGAAGAGAGAAGGGTGACTCAGTGATGTGGTGGGGGTGTTTGGTAGGAATTTGCTTGATCTATCTCGGTTCCTACGAGGCATGAAATGGAAAGGACTTTTCTCTTTTCTTTTTTTGATTGCTTTTGCCTTTTCTTTGGTACCTGCAAAACTGAAACAAAGTGATCTACAACTAACCATATTGCTCAAATGAAATTGCAGAATTGGAAAGCTAATCTAGGAAAGCAAGAAAAATTAGTCTAGGAAAGCAAGAAATATTAATCTAGGAAAGCAGGAAATGCTAATCTAGGAAAGCAGGAAATGCTAATCTAGGAAAGCAGGAAATACTAAGCTACTTTTGCAGAATGGAAATGAAATAAACTACTGAGCAGAAGTAAGAGTACGAAAGTAGAAGAAAAGCAACAATTACTAATACTCTTACGCTTCCCCGGCAACGGCGCCAAAAAGATGGTGAGCTCCAGTATTGTAGCAATAATGCTACAACTCATGGGGCTTCCTGTCTCTCATTTTATCAACCCGGTAAGTCGTACAAACTTGGAAGCGACGGTGCTATATGCACAAGTACTAGCTCTTGTCGCAGCTGTCACTTGGTCAGCTGGCACAAGTCCGCTAGGGCTCAAGCCAACTTCTATAGGTTCTCAGAAGAAGCTTGCTAATTGATGGACGAAAGCTAATCTCAAAGGAAAGCTACTCTACTTGACAAAAATGAACTGAAAGCAAATCAAAGCATGTAAACCTAGGAAACCCTAATTTAACTAGTCTGACCTCTACAATGCAAGGAATGTAAATTCAACTTCTACCAATGCTGTCACTACCTCTAATAAATGAAAATGCATGGATCTAAACTACTTGCATCATGAAAGTTATGTTTTTGTATTTTCCCTTTAAGTGTGTGGAATGATGGTGATCTTGTGCTAACTAGGGTTTGGTTGTGCAGATGGGATGGAGAAGGAAGGAAAGCGTGGGATAGGTTGGGGAGGCTAGGAGAGGTCCCTAGGGATCCTTAGCACCCATCCACAGAGGTTCCTCGCATTCAGATGCTCAGCAACCGAGAGAGTGGCCTCCTACAGGATGGCTGTGGAGAATCCTACAGGATACTCTGTTTTCTACAGGATGACCTACCGTGAGTGTTTGGAGTGATGGAGGAGTAATGGAATGGTAGGGGGAGATGTGTAAGGTAGGAATAAGGCTGGTGAAGGCTTTAGAAGTGAAGGAATAGGATGGGAAGTGAGTGTAGGGAGGAGGATGGAAGGTAAAGGGCTAGAGAATGGAAGTACGTGAGGAGTGAAAGGCTTTGTGAGATAACAGAGCGGAGCAGGGGTCAAAGATATGTCTGCATGCGTGATCAAGATGGAGGGCAAAGTGATGGAACGAGAGAGAGCAGTGTAAGTGAAACAAATGCTTATGACTGTCACTCAACCAAAAATGCATCAACCTAAACTATCTATGCTTGTAAATTCAATGAGCAGCAATCTAAACGTGAAGGAGAATGTGCATGAAGCTGTGATAAGGGAGTGTGGTGCAGGTGTGAATCATGTGGAAGCATCTAACATAACGTGACTATGTTTGCAGCAACCATGGAATAAAGAAATGCGTATTTTTGGTGGTTAATCATGGACTTCACTCCAATCCCAGATGAGACGGCCGTGAGCCTGAACAACCTTTTTGTTGGAGCTCCAATCGATTATATCTATCCTCTGCTACACTAAGCAAGTGGAAACAAATTCACCATAAGAAATCTCCTATCTAACTCATGAAAAAGACCAACTCAACAATCTGTAATTCGAATTGCATGTGTAAATGAAAAGCTCAAAGTGCTGAAATGAAATGGAAACAACACTACAGCAGAGGGGATCTATGGCTCTCAGGTTGGGCCCTAACCTGAGAGCTATAGTCTCCTTAAGAAAAACTCAGAACTAGATCACAAACTGCCTTCTTTATTCATAACTGATATCATGCCAAATTGGCTTACAAAAAGGAACGAAAACTGAACTGTGCTCCAAAATTACAATAGCAATACGAGAGTTTCAACAACCTATCTAAGGCTAAAGCCTCCATACTTATACAAAAATGATGATCCAACAAGTGTCCTTCATTTTAGGAGCTCGGCTGTCCAACTAGAGTTTAACTGCTGATCCTGTAGGGTGGTCATAATTGTTGTTCCTGTAGAGCAGTTTATAACTGCTGTTCCTGTAGAACAGCTGGCTGCTTTCTAAGCTCGGAGGGGAGATGGATTAGAGCTCGGAGTTCTTGATGGGAATCACAAGGGATGTCCCTAGAACCGTGGACATCCTCTCCCAAAACCCGTAGTGCCACCTCGTTGTCTCCTTATCTCCTTTTTCGTTGTCTTTTGCTCCCTTTTAATGCCAAAACCTGGAATCATAATGCATTAGTCACGTAGAGAGAGTGCCTACCCTTCTTCCTACAAACAAAATGAATAAACTAAGATATGCATGCATAAGCAATAAAAAATGAATGGTTTGAGCAAGTAGAATAGGCCAAAATGAACCCAAAGTGTACCAAAATTGGGGCTCATCAGCTCTTCAGAGATTACAGTCCCTACTCCATTCCGCAACCTTGGGATTGATTTCGAAGTTAGGGTTTTGCACATTGTCCTATAGGCCCATTGGATCGCTGGAACACGCACGTCCCATTCGGTACGTCACACCTGGTGAACCTTGTTCAGTACTTCGCACACCCTGTCGAACACATCTCCGTAGATAATCCGTAGCGCACTTTTCCTTTCATGCTGCTGCGGTTTGTTCTGATTCCCTATTCTGGGACTGGTATGTTCTGGGGAAAGCTGCATGTCATAGATCTCCACCCATCGTGAAAGGCGGGCGTGCAAGCTATTTTTTCCCTTGCAACTGGCTCTCATCCCTAATTGGGGTTTTCCAAATCATAAGCGCATCATCCATTTTCATTCGCGCCAATCCTTGAAGACTTTTTGATGTGTACCCCACCATCTTGCAGGCGTAGCGTGCAATGCTCATTTTAGTGCATCGAACTGCTGCTTTTCTAGTACTACCTTATCAAATTTGTTCAGAAATTCCTCCACCACTGTCAACCCATCGTACATTGGTATATCCCTTACCTCTGTTGTCATGCAGCGCAGTGATCTCATCATTGTATTGCAATTGAGCGTTGTTACTTCGTGCAGTTGATTCTGCCATCGTTCTATTTCTTCATCTAAATCCGAAGTGCAGGAGCTTTCACGCTCCCACGAAATCCTACCATTTTCAGTTGGATTTACCCAATCCTGTTCTCACATAGTTATCTTGTAGATTTAATCGAGATCGTCATCACTACCATCGTCGCGCACTGGTTCAGTGTATCACGCTCCTTCGGCAGGGTCTAGTGGTACTATGACATGTAGTGACTTTTTCTCAAAAATCATTTTGCGATTCTTCAAATTTATGACTCCATTCATATCAATGGCCCAGCCTATGCCCAGTACTGCAAGATAAGGATTTCTATCGTCAAAAATCTCTATCACTTCAAAATCCGCCATCATGATCGCACCTTCAATATCCACTTTTACCCCTTGCAATCTCTCCAACGATAGGATCTTCTGCTGATTAGTGATTCGTAATTGAATAGGAGACCACTGCAATGTGGGCCTGCCCATGCGTTCCCATGTCTATTTTGGTAATACATTCACATCCGATCCTAAATCTAGAATCACCTGATCCATTTCATATTCTCTGATTTGTGCAGTAAATTTCATTTCCCTTCCTGTGCGCAATGCATGCTTTCCAACTTTCCGGACCATGTGTGGTTCTCCTGACCCAGCACATCTAGTGATAAGCTCTTGTAGTCCTTTTATCGCCTTTCTGTCATGCAACAATTTCACGCATGTCTCTAGAAAGGTAGTGAGCATTGAAGGATCCATCCCTGATTTTGGTTGATCCTTACTACCTGAAGTGGAGGCCTCCATGAAAGTCTTCTTAGCTTCCATGAATGTCTCCTTTGCATGCTCCAAATCAAATTCAGGTTCCTTTGCAGGAGGCTTGCGAACCCACGCATTTTCTCCAGGCTTCTTACCCTTTTCATCTCTTGTTGTGATACCACTTCTAAGAACTATGTTTACATTTGAGTCCTCTTCACGCGGTTCAGACCTGATCATTTGTAAATTCTGAGTCGGGGGAGGCTGAAGTACCCCTTTTTCACGCAACTTTGCTATCAATGTAGGGTAGTCTTCTGTCTCATGATCAAACTGAGTACAGTACAAACATGATGTTCTGGTTGGATTCGTACAATCGTGGGCATAGTGTCCTGGCCCTCCACAATTATAACAAATTAGTTGTCTGCGACCCCTTCCTGGTCCCATTCCTCCTTGTCCCCATCCACACCCTTGAAATCCAGCGCGCGATATCCCTGCATTCTGATCGAGGGCTCGCGTTTCAATTTGCATTCTGTAGGCAGGATTCTAATCCATCATTAGTTTGTAGCTTCTGCAGGTGCATTCATCATGGCCTATTGACCTGCAAAAGTTACAAAACAATTGCTCGAACGTCTGTGTATACTTCTGCAATATGTGACAATTATCTGTATTGTGTTTCCCCCCATCTGACATATCACGCACCATAATGTAGGCACCGTGCTGGGCCCTGGTTGTGCCTCTAGTCTTAATGGAATTGGCCCTCCTGCTGCTAAGTAGTTCACAAAAACTGGACAATGGTCCTTATCATGCCCCTGACCTTTACATTTTATGCACCATACTTCCTCGTGCGCCTCTGGCCAAGGTGTCTTGTCATGTTTCAAGTTCTACATTTCTAGACACAAATTTTGTAGTTGCGCGTGGATTTGCTGGACTCCCAGACCAGGACCTTGTATAGGGGTCTCATGCAATCTCATTGCCATCTCCAAAGCTTCAGCCTGGGTGGAAATCTTTTGCTGTGACAGTGCCATTCTTAAATTCGGTGATAATGACACTACAAACCATGTGCGGTGTTGTGTATCTGTCAACGTCATGTTGGCTTTGTGAATCATACTCTTCAGTCTTTGATCCAGATCCCAAGGGGTCTCTCTCGGGAGCATCGTGATCTCCTTAAATCCAATAATTGATTGTGTCTCCGACTTTGGCCTGCTAAATTCCCTGTTCAACGCTATCTGAATTTCTGCGAATCCTACATTTGGATGATCATTAGAGTGTTTAATGTACCATGTTAGGCTGCGATCCTATAATGTTCTTACCAATGTAGCCTTCTTTATATGGTCGTCCACAACTCCTTGTGCTTCCCATACTGCCTTCATGATGAACCAAAATTGGTCTGGGTCTTCATTTCCTACTCCTCTGAGTACCGGGAGTTTGATCACACTCACCATACTGAACTGCGAGGGTTGCAGAGGTGGGGTGGGTGGAGATGGAGGTGAAGATGGTGAGATGGGTGGCGGTGTAGGTGGAAGTGGTAAATACAGAATCTGCTGTCTTATCAGACTGACCGCGCTTCTTAGTGAAACTTTCACGAGCTCTTCCTCACTTTCTCGTCGCAGCGAAATCAAGGGGCTATTCTATATCCCTGCGCTACCTTCATTTTTATAGATCCTCCCACTCCACATAGTCCCAAACATTAATTTAGCCACATAACCCGCTTTTCACACAACAACATCTTAATCCAGGTGTTCAAAGATTTAATATACTTACCTTGCGGTCCTTTGAGGAAGCGTCGTTCCACCTCACTGTAGCTGAAGGTTGTATCTACTACGAACTCAGTGAAAAATCCTCCTCTAATTCAATCGAGCCAACAATCCATAGTGTGCATGATCTTATATTTCGAGGCTTCTAACCTGTGCACTAATTCTGGAGTCCACACAATCAGTTTATTGAGCTTGCACCTTCCTTTACTATATGCTAGCTTCGCAATCCACTCATATAGCTCAGAAGGAAAGGAAGGAAAGTGAATTTAGTGGATTTCCATATATAAGTAGCACTCCAACCACTGCTCCTTAGACACTCGCGGATTCCTATTTTCCTGTGTCGCAAAATCGTGAATATTCTTGTCCAACCACTCTTCAATTTCTTTCTTCGTTCGATTCCAGTGCCACGACATCAGACATCCCTTATGCATCTCGCAGTCCCGAAAACGAAACCATTTGTTTGCTTGTATGGGCATGACCCAAATTCAGAGATGATTTAGCCAAAAAAAATCCCGGTACTACTGGCCCTTTCGACAACAGTCCGCGGAGCACAGACTGAGGTCTCACCTACAGTAGTATGGGAGGGTGCTAGAACCAAGTTTCCACACCCTAGAGATGTCTAATGATTTTTGTTGGTCCGCAGTTTGACCCTACGCGCATGTCGCTACGCGCAACTATCAGTCCCTCACAGCCTACGATGATGCCTTCATGTAGCCCTGCTCAAGCCACCATCCATGTTAGTACCCAAATTCGTTATTACTAATTTGATATTAATCAATAACTTTAACTTATCTGTATGAGCCCAATTATACTTAACAATTTTCAGCATTCATATAAGTGCGCGTGATAAACAAGACAGTATACGGGCATAGAAAGTAAGAGAAAAACATATACACAATATTTGGAACCAAACGTATTTTTCTTATTATTCTTGCTTGGTTATAGACCCGACTTTGCCCTGCGCACTTAGCTATAGAGGTCCACGCACTCAACTGCGAACTCTACTAGGCCTCTGCGCACTCAGCTGCAGAGCCTCTTCCTATTACTATGACCCAAGACTTTACACTTTACAGATCCGACTCAATTCCTCATGATTTGCTCTCCATGTCTTCCATTTATTAAATTCATTTAATTTCCTTACAACTTAGAGCCTCGCACTTATTTATACAATCCCATGGTCCACGGACCATGGGTAGGTCCACATTACATTAATAAAACTTAGGGCGAACAACCCAATGACTCAACATATACTCCGCGCTCCACGCCTGCAATTTGCAGAGTCTTACAATAACATTTGACCAAAACTTGGGCTTTGAGCCCCAAAACATGTTGTGGGGGGATTCCATGCCCAACACAATGTCAATATGAGGAAATCATCAAAGACGTAGAAATAACAATAGAATTAACAATAGAGCCAAGGGGAGGATTACCTGATGAGAGTGTAGCAGTTGCTTCCACCCTAGATCTAGTAAGAGGAGGCAAGGGAGGTTGGATCAAATTGGTGCCCCACTTCTTCTATCGAGCCCTTTCTAGTGTCAAGTGGCCAGAACTAGTGGGAGTGCTATGTTCATGTGTGCCCTGTAAGTTCGCCTATCGATCGATCAATTCCTCCACGGGGGAGTATGCAAAACCAAAGGAAATTCCTAATATAAATGCCCTACCTTATGAAATATCTGGCACCTAAAGGGCACCCATTCGTAATCTAGAACCTTTATGCGAGTAAAATGTTTCCAATGAAGGGTTATCTACTCCTCCAATCCTTCTCTAGTGTTAAGGTGTACCAGAATGCGAGCCAGAGACATGTTACTAGAAATAATATAAGATTTTTCATGATGAAGGTAGGTTCCCATAGCATTGCCAATTCGCTTGAAGATGTCATTAGACCATAAATTAAGCAGTAGTCCAAGAAGTCTCACCAAAAGAGGACGAACCCCAAATTTCTCTCACTTTGGATCAAAAATAGGGCTCATTCGCTTGAGGATGATAGGGGTGAGCTCAATATGCCAATAGTTGGAGAGGACCCACGATGTGTAGTCTACATGATGAAATCAGAGGGCAAACCAACCTCGCGCAAGGGTAGTAACATATGACAATTCAGAGAGGATTTTCTTGAAAATCTCAACGATCCATTACCGAAGCCTAGCTGCAGAATAGGTATGCCCATGTAACCTTCCTACTATTACATGGTCCACATGAGTATCCACCACATCCCCCATTTGGATCCCTTCACTAAAGCAGAGAGAAACGTTCTCGTTCTTTGCCTTGACTCACTTTGTTTTATTCACCGGTTTCTGTTGCTAGTTAGTCCATGGAGCTGAAGAGGGTTCAGGAGGAGTCCAAATCATTAGCCCTAGGGTCTGTATCTCTTTCCACCAAGTTAATTGATGAACCTTCAAAAAAATTGGAGGAGGGAGAACCAATTACGAAGTGTTGGTTTTCCGGCTGATTAGGTGAAGGCCCAGAGGGTATGAACGGGGGGAGGGTAACCAACACAGAGGTTGAGGGTAGAGTGGGATCAACAGCGGAGGGGGAGAGGGAATAACGCGATGGGTAAATAAGAGAGGCATTGTCAAGGGAGATATCCAAGAAATTTAGGGATGCCAGAGAAGGGGTTAGGTAGTCTGAATCCGACCAAGGAAGAGAGACATCAGGCAGGGAATCAACCAGACACGAGGAGCTAGGATCCGATAGATTGGGCATAGTAACTGCTAGAGGGTTACTGAAAATGGTTTCAGGGGGCTCAAACAACGACGCTTCCGATAGCGGTGGGGGCATTGTAGTCCAAATGGGAATCGAGGCAAACAGGTCTCTCATATAATCCACCAGGTCCACATCCATTCCACTGACCTGCCAAAAACCTACGATGCAATACAAGAAACCCTCGCCAGCTACTAGGTAGGAGGACTACACATGGAGATGCGAAGAATCATATGGTTACTGTGAGAAAGGTGTCGATGTGCATTGTCGGCAAGCTGTGAGAGTAGGGAGTCAAAACCTAACCAACCTCAGTGTAGTATTGAAGCTCATAAAGTCAAGCATTATTTATTCTATTTCATCAGTAAATAATTTTCTAGGGTTGTCTATATGGTAGTTATGTAGTTATAGGTGTTAATATTTTAATGTTATTCTAAATTATTATACTTTTAATTATTAAACTAGTCTAGATCCATTTTAATTTCTGATATACTGAGTCTAGAGAGGGATTAAATCCCTTTTCATTCAAAAGGAGGTTTGAACTGAAAGATACTTGATCCCTCTTAGTAGCTCTAGATTTAAGATGGACTAGACTTGTTAATTATAAACTCATTCTCTTTAAATATTAAAAAGTATTAAACACCATAAAAACAATTGGTAATTAACAACCACATAATGTATGACCATGCTCAAATTAACAACTTAATTATGATAGCTTTGACAAATTCAAAATTATTAACTCAGGCAAAGTTGATCCTATTTCTCTAAACTGTAGCTCATTTATTTACACAATTATTACTATACACACCAAAAATAAAATACAGGGTACGATATAATTTCAGTCCTCTTCATATGTATGAAATGGTTTTAACTGTTTGTTTTTTAGTGGGGAACATGTCAAAATTTAGTATTTTTGTCTATGAACAATGACCACATATGATAATGAGGTGCACATCCATTTGATGTCCAATATGGGAATACACTACCAATTCATATATTGAATCCATAATACCCATATCAACTATTAAGCCATTTTCACCGATTTATGAATGACTATTGGATAGTTGTGAATCCAATTCTTGATGCACTTTAATGTTAGGAACCAGATCGAGGAAAAAATTATTATCCTTACATGTTTCTCCAAAACTCTTGCTCCAGACATTTGAGCATTTTATGTTGCTAAACTAAAAACACATATATTATGACATAGCCACAAACGTTCATTGGTTACATGATTTCACGGTAGAAAAAAAAAAAAAACTAAACATGATCACACATATTCAAATTTATTTATTTATTTTTTCTGGAAATTTAGGTGTTGTGCAATACATACTATAGTTGCGTAGTACATCATCATATTTAGTATTTACCAAATATGTGTTGATAGTTCTATTTTTTGGGCTCGGGATCCCGCAAGGGAAGTTTTGGGGCTTAGAGCCCAAATTTTGGTCAATTTTTTAATTATGATGTAAAGACTCCGCATTTTGTGGGCGCAGAGCGCGTAGTTTGTTAAAGAGTCATAGGGTTGTCCACCCTTAATTTTGATAATGTAATGTCAGCTGTAGAGATCTACCCATGGTCCGCGGACCATGGGATTGTCTAAATAGAGCGAGGCTCTAAGTAGTTTGATAGCATATTCGAAGAATCAATATGATGTATGCAAGATAGATCTGAGGGGTAAAGTCTAGTTTTGGGTTGTAGAGTAGGAGAAGGCTTTGCAGCTGAGTGCGCAGAGGCCTAATAGTTCACAGCTGAGTGCGTAGACACTTGCAGGTGAGTGCGCAGGGCGAGTCAAGTCTATAAACAATTGAAAGTATTAATAAAGAGAATTTCTATCATTTTTGTGTATTTAATTCCTGTTTTATGCATTTGTTATATTGGGTATGAAATTCACTTCTAATACTTATATAATGTGAAAATGTGTATAATTGTGTTGATTAAGTGAATGCAATATAGAATATCTATTTACGCGAAGTTAACTAAGATCAGTTAAGAAGATAAGTAAGATATTCAATGTAGGTAGGGAAATAGTGCAGATCGCTGCCATAGCAGTGCGAAAGCATCTCAGCCCCTGGTTAGAGCTGCGTGAAAGATGATTCTGCCACTTCGCAAGGGTACTGAAGGTTGGAATAGTGTGCAAAGTGACCTGTGCAAAGGCAGGTCTAGTTGGACTAAACCGACATCATAGACATCTCAAGTGATCCAGGAGGATCCATCGATCCAAATGCACAAGTGTTCGAAGTGTTGTCGTCGCTTCAGTTCAGCTTCGACAGATTGGTAGTGTTCGTTATGATCAGGTTTAGGTACTATTATGGTTTCGTGGCATTCAGTTGATGTGGTGTTGTACCTGGCTGTCGACTTATGTCATTGATAGGTCTGCCAGGATTTGGTCGATGACATGTGCTTTATCATTCGAATTTGCAATATTTATGGTTGATATAGTTAATTGTGTAAAAGGGTTCGAGTTAAAGTACCTGGTCGATGACTTAGTCTTGTCATTGACACCACTAGTGTTAGTTTCAAAGATGTGATGGTCGTCGTCGTGCAATGTTGACAAATGTCACACGTAGACCACAAGGACGTACCAGGGTCAATCGTCTGGTAAAGGTTCTAGTTTCGCCGATGTTGCTGTGCAGAGTCGACATGGGCCTTAAACAGTTAAATGAAACCTAAAACCTAAGTCTAAGACCTAAACCCTAACTCCCAAGCTATCTTATTCATATTTGCTACCCTAAGGATCTTAAACTCATTAACCTAATCCTATACTAAACCTGAATACATACGCCGTGTATTAGAGTCCTAATCCTACATTGAAAACCATTTGAAATCCTGAAACCCTAAACCTAATGCTCAAACCTAACACCTAAACCCTCTCGGCATAAACCAATTATTAAATAAAATACATTATAAAAATTGCAAATTAAATACACATCACCTAACCATGGGGTTAACCATGTGGGGAGTCAACCGTGACAGCGGGATATGTGAACACATCAGAAAACCGCAGTTAAATGTAACCACGACAGAGATGCTAGCCGTAGTGGAGCAGTGACATGTGATCAGGACAGGGATAAGCCATCGGGGCTGGGGAACCATGGGCCTTGACCACGCAGAAACTGAGAGGAATAGAACACAACATGTGAGTGGGTAGCAGAGAGTTCACCACAACATCAAACAGTCATAACCGTAGCGGAAACCGCCAAGATGTGAACAGTTGCAGTTAAACCGCTGGTTCCAAACCAACAGCGGAATCGCTGGGACATAAACCACAGAAAGCAGCGCCAGTCACATGGACTGTTAGCACCTCCGCTTGGTTAGGCTAGCTGTTAGTGGTTTTCGGGTTATTATATGGTTTTGTTTGTTAAATTGATTTTTTTATTAATTTGACCACCATGACTAGGCTAAAGTGTCCCCTAAGTTCGAAAAAAACTCATATATCAACCCCAGAAGTCAGCTGATCCATTCTAAAGGTGGATAGTAGAGGTTATGTTGCGCAGAATTCTTCATTGAAGACAAGCAGGAGTGTTTTTAGTTTTCATGTTCAGGTTCTGGAGGTTAGAGGCGGATTTTGTTTTCTGAGTTTTGGGAGCATCTAGAGTTGGATTTAGAAACCGTAAGCAGCGTTGCAAAGCTGGTTCAGAGAGCTATTTGATGAAGTTGTCCAAAAGTGCCTGCGAGCACATTTAGTCTGGTCGTTTCACTGTGTAATCCACTTCTTCTTCTCATTCCTAATAAAACGATCGCCCATCTTGAAAGCGGACCCGGAGACATAGTCCATCAGGGACGAACTTCGTAATCAATATCGTTGTCTAGTATATCTGTGTTTTTGTTGTTTATACTTCTGTTTTGCATCTTTCTTATGGTTTATCAGTTGTCATAAAGTGTTCTACTCCAGCAATTTTCCTCGTTTTCCGTGCTTTCAATTTTCATTCAATTCACTAATGGCTAATCAACTCTACATCAATATTTAATATATGATCATATTAGATCATCAAGGGTGCGGAAACTTGGTTCCAGCATCCCCCCATATTGCTTCGGGTGAGACTTCAGTCCGCGCTCCGCGGGCTGATGCTGAAAGGGCCAGTAGTGTAGCGATTTGTTTGGCTAAATAACTCTGAACTTGGATGAGGCCCCCATAAGCCAAAAAATGGTTCCGTTGTCGGGACCAGAATCTACATAGATATGTTTGATGTCATATCATTGGAATCCAAGTAAGAAAGAAATTGAAGGCTGGTTGGATAGAAGAATTCACGAGTTCGCGGTGCAGGAGAACACAAACCCACTACTATCAAAAGAAGAGTGGGTAGACAGCTACCTGTATACAGAGATCCATGAAATATTTTTTGCGTCCTTCCCTACTGAGCTATACGAGTGGATCACAAACCTATTAGATAGCCAAAGAAGGTGGAAACTTGATGGTCCTATTGTGTGGACCTTAGAGTTAATGCGAAGGTTGGAAGCATCAGAGGATAATATCGCGAATCATTGATCATTGGCTCAATCATATTATAGGAGGATTCGTTATTGAGTTCACGGTTGACACCTCAGTTAGCTTCAACGAGGCAGAGTGACGCTTTCTCAAAGGACCACAAAGTAAGTACGTAAAGCCTTTGAATACTTGGATTAAAATGTTGTTGTGCGAAAAGTAGGTTATGTAGTTACCTTGATGTTCGGGGCTATGCGAAGTGGAAAGGTGTACAGGAACGAAGGAAATAAGGGTCCATAAAATAGCCCCTTGATTTCATCTCCACGAGGGGATGAGGAAGAGCTCGCGAAGGTCTCTCCATAAAGTGATATCCATTTGATAAGGCAAATAATTCCATGAATACCACCTCTTCCCACACCACCACTAGCTTCACCGCCATCACCTCCATCTTCACCTGTACTGACTCCACCACCACCGAGATTCAGTATGGCAAACACAGTGAAGTTGTCTGTGTTCAAAGGTTTGGGGAATGAGGATCCAGACCAATTATGGTTTATTGTAAGGGTTGTATGGGAAGTGGAAGGAGTTATAGATGCCCATATAAAGAATGCGACACTAGTTAGTGCCCTGCAGGATTGCATGCTGACCTAGTATATTAAGTACTCCAATGACAACCCAAATGTGGGAATCACAGATATCCAAACTGCGCTAAATAAAGAATTTAGTAGGCCTAAGTATGAAGCACAGTCGATCATGGGATTTAAAGAGATCATAATGCTACCAGGCGAGAATCGTTGGGAGCTGGATCAGAGGCTAAAATGTACGATTCGTGAAGCCAATATGAATATGACAGATGGATAGCATCGTGAGTGGTGTGTAGCTTCACTACTACCACATTTAAGGAGTGCGCTATCATAGAAGAAGATAACAACTTAGGAAGAGGCCTTGGATATTGCTATGAGGTTACATGAGACCTTGATGGAGGGTCCTAACCTAGGAGTTGAATAGATCCACGTGCAGCTAAAGAATTTATGACTTGAGATGCAGAGTCTGAAACAGGATACGACGGTTCGACCAGAAGTGCCGAAGAAGTATGGTGTGTGAAATGCAAGGGTCAGGGTTGTTATCACTCAGAATTTCCCTTGAAATTATTAAAAGAGGGCATAATCCGAGGTAACCACAAACCAATATTTTAGACTCAGGTTCTAGCCAACCTAATTCAAGAGAGGGCTCTCTCTTTATAATTTGACTTTGTTTTGGGTGGGATTTTAGGCTAGTTCTTAGTTCTCATAATGTTTTGATTTTGGGTGGGTGGTGAGATTCTAGGAATAGATGGATAGGACAAGGCCTTCAAGGCATTGGGCTATGGAGTCAATCAAGGGATGGCTTAACTGGATCAGATCATTCACTAAAGGAGGAGTTCATAGGGCAGGCTAGCAAAGCAAAAGGCAAATCTACAGGTTCAAATAGGTGAGGTAGTCCTAACCAGGGTGAAAGGGCAATGAAGAATCCTTAGATCGAGATCAAGATGAAGAGCAGGAGGAGATCAGTAGCAAAGGGAAATTAGGAATCCTTTAGTCTGGACCTAGGGGGGAAACTATGGAATTAAGGGAGCAATTAAGAATTCCTAGACCAAGATAGTTTAGCAGAAAACATTGAGAATGTAAACAGTCAAAACAAAAAGCTTTTAAAGCTAATTCTGGAATATCATTCCTAGTTTACCATTCAGATTTCATAGAAACACATGTGATTATTTATAAACATGAAGAGAAACAATCATAAACATGAGAGATAATACTTATTTGATTTCCACTATACAAAAGAATCTTGTGAAATGTCTTTACTTTATTCCTTGATCCAGCAAGCCAATCCAATCTCAAATACAATAGCTTCTTAACTTGAGAAGAAAATGTCTAAAGAAACGTCTTTGCATCCACACCTAATTACTTCAAAATGTGAAGTATTATACAAAAAATATTACAAAATATCCCATAACAGTTTGGGAATTATTCTAGGAAATCAAAAATATCTTCAATCATGAAGATAGGGACAGATTGAAAACTGCATCTTGCCATTCCTTTTATTATGATTGTGTTGGTTGTTTGTAGTTCGAATTTGGCTCTTTCTGTTGACTAATATCTATGTGTTGGAATCACTTTTGTCTTCAACCTACTGATACTATTTACTTGCTACTCTTTGACCCTGTTTCATCTTTTCATCTGGCTGCTATAAGATTTACCGTGGTAACTTTATAGTAAATCTGTCAATTTTACCCACCATTCATCTTCAGGTAACTTTACTTTAAGCATCTTTCTGTAGACCTCATCTGCTTCAATGTATTTGGAAAAATTTGGCTTGTTGGAAAATAGGTGCTTTACCTCATGCTCTAGGAAGAACATATTTTCCAAATTATCATACAATACCTTTCCTGTGGGCAATGTGTTAAATCCTGAAGCGCTTGCTTGGTCTTTGGCCAACTTGTGTAATCTATCAACATAGTCCTGTATGGTCATAAGCTTGTTATTGATGACCGTAGGACTGGGCAGGCCTTTTCCCCTCAAAATTCCAAACTTCACCATGAATCTGTCAATATCTGTCTGCATGCTTTGACATCGTTTTTCTAAATTGAGCATAAGGTTCCTTTTAGTCATAACCTTTTTTATTTCTATGATGGTTTCGGTTCTATCCTCTATACCAAGTTCATCTAATTGATACCTTTTCTTGCTGTTCAAGAAATTGATAAGTTGGTTGGCCTCCTCAGGCTGGTCTCCCAGGTCTTCCTTTGTCTTTTGGATTGCTTCGGTGGCCACTTTCACCAGTTTTGTTTGCTCAAAAATTACTTGAATTGATGGCCAAACATCATTGACATAGTCAATGATGTTGGCCTAGAGAATATCCTTTATTTGTCCTAGTGGTTGTTGCAATGTCAAGTCCTTTTCAAGGAACTTTATCCTCTCACCCATCCTCAGGTTCTTCTGTGCTTCTTCTTTTTGTTGTATTTGTGCCAGCTTACAGTCAATTTCTAAGCTTGACACTTTTTCCTTAAGTCTTTTAAGCTCTGTAGCCTGGATGGTCATTTCCTCCATGGCTTTCACTAATTCTATTGTCTTGTCTGTAGATGTACCTGCACTTGTGGACTCTGTTGTGATTGGTATGCCTGTAACAGGTGGAGCTGTTGGTGCTAAGGAAGCTGCCAATGTTGAGGGAACTGTTGTAGAGACCGTAGGAATAATAGTCTGTGGAGTGGTGGCCAACTCACTCTGTGTAGACTGAATCAAATTTTCCAGCTCCTTTTCTGTTTCTTTCAATTGATCATTTAGCTTAAGGACCAAGTCCATAAGTTCACGTTCCTTCTGAGTTTCTAACACTTCTGTAGTTTGTGGATGATGGAGATATGGAATTTTGAGCTGCTTTTTCAAGGTAGCTATATCATCATTTTTCTTTTTAATTAGATTTTCTGCGGCCTTTACATCTTTTGGATCATGTCCCAACTCTATGATTAAGTCCTCTAAGGAATTTATCTTGGTATCCTTGGCCTGTGAGGAGGCCTTCTCTAGTTGGAATTGAGTTGACATATTATTCAGCAAATTCTGCAGCTGATGGGCTGCGATGGCTTTGCTAGTCAATGTGGAATACACCATCTCTCCTGTCTGTTTATGTAATTTAGTCTTGTCAATAGGATGTATATCCTTTGACAACACTTCAAAATATATTTTCAAGTAATTAGATATTGACCTGGGCTGCTGAGTGGTAGGCTTCAGGAAAGTCATTTCAATTTTACTTTCCTTTACATCAAAGGCTGACATAAGGCTTGTTTCATTGGTAGGAGCCATTCTGAGGTACTATGCATAGCTTTGAGCCTTCAGCCTTTCATTCCTGGCCTTTATCTCTTTGTATTTTTCTCTAATGTCTTGGTCTTAGCCAGTTAGAGCCCTAAATGAGGAGACTTCCATACTTTGTTGTCTTTCCAACACCTGAGTAGGTGTAGTGGAAGGTTCTTGTGTTCCTCCAGAGGGAGTAGCATGCCTGCTCTTTGCTCTTTCTATGCCTGTGGTCCCAATTGTTTCTTTAGTGTATTATTTCTCTGGAAAATGATTTAACCTTTGCCTCTTGACATAAGTCTGTTCAATCGGTCTACCAGAAGGAGTCGCCTCCTCCCTGTCTCTTTTGGGGTTCTTCTCCTCATTTAGAGGAGTCTGCACAATAGGATGGATACTCATAGTGTGTTCTGGTTGTATTATTTGAGTCAGCTCTTCTGATAAGTCTAGTTGCTCTGACTCTTCTTGCTCCTGAGGTCCTTCTTCTGTTGGTAGTTCATTGTGTTCCTGTGTTTCCCTTTGGGCTTGGGATTCTTCTGGTACCTGTATGAAAGAATCTTCATCATGTCTCCTCTCTAGATCAATTAATACATTATCGACAACAACTTTAGTGCTATCTCTATCCACCAGAGTGTTTTCCACCCATTCCAATTGATTTTCATATTGTTCTATCTCAAGAATTCCGCGGTGGATGTAGGGAGACAATTTGTTTTTCTGTCTTCTATTGCAGATGAAGTCAAAGGGGTCATATCTGCATATGAAGCTTTGTTTCAATTTGAACCTTTGAATGATTTCATCTGCTTCTCTTCCAGCTTCTCTACTATTGCATACAAAGGGGCCTAGCTGGTCTTTTATTCTAAGTTGAGCTTTCTTCTTGGCCTTTACAAAATGTACCTCATCTGAGTTGATTATCTGCCTGTAGTACTCCAGAGCAAATAACCTCATTGGGAGGTATCTGGGTAATTTGTATGGTGCTAACTCACAACTATAGATTCTGATTTCAGTGTGATTTTGGTACAAGTACCAATCTCCCACTTTGTGTTGTTTAGACAGCTGTAGGATCCTCCTGATATCTGAACTGATCCTTGGGGGAGGACTTCCTAACAACATGGTTGCTATTGGATGCACAAAAAGGTCTATGAAGTCTGTGTATGTATATGGAGAGTCATATTGGTGGATCAAAGGGTTCTAGAAGACTACTGACCTGGTGTTGCCTCTGGTATCAAGCTTTTGCAGAGGAAATGGGAATTTATCAGCTTGATAGTATAGGAAAAGGTGATACAAAACATAGGAGTACTTAAATACTCTTTCATTGTCCATTCTCATGAATTGATCATGCATTTTATCTGCTATGAATTTTGCATAATCAAACATGATGGCAGGGGGTTGTCCAAGAGTGAAAGTGGACATGAAGAAATAATGATTTCATCAACATACTCGCTAGTAGTATAGCCTAAGACACTAGATATCATTGACACAATGTCCTGGCCAAGTTTAGAAAATATGTTCCACATGTATGGGGGAGGATCATTTTGAATGTGTTTATCTTCCAAAATAAAAGTTTGGAACATTTCAACAAGTTTGGTAGTAGTAATCTTAGGGAATTTGTCTAGCAGGTCTCCAATAGAAATGGGGGTCATATTTTGTCCTAGTTTCAACTGCAGCATTTCATTTATGGATTCAGCAGTGATGGTGAAAAGTACAGTATGGTCAGGGAATATCACTGCTCTTTGGCTAGGATTGTAGTTTTCATGGCAATAATGGATGATTTCGAGAAAGATATGTACTCTAGGAAATTGGTATTTGGGCAAGTTTGACTCCCAAAGACCTATTTTGTCTGCATGGTTAAAGTACTAGTCTCTATACCAACAGCATAATTTCAGTGGGGATTCATCGACAATGGTGTCCTTGATTTGGAAGTCTTTGTCCGCCAAAGGGAGATGGTCTAAATCCAGGTGGCGGGTGGAAATTGGTCAGACATCCATAGCAATTGGAGCAGCCATTCTTAGTTCTTATGGATTTAAGAATGGGAAAAAAGGGTTTTCAGTCAAATTGGAGAAATGTGGTTCAATTCAGAGTAGTTTGGGGTTGCTGGGCAATTCTTTTACTTAATTACTTAATAACTTAAAGCAATTGAGTAACAGGTTTGGGAATGAGACAGGGTTTCTTGGTGAATTCGAATAAATACCTGGTTTTGGCTCTGAATGGGCTGATGGACAACTGTGCACAGTTGCAGGAGGTGTAGGTGACTGAAGAGTGGACTGGAAGTTCAGCGGCTTCTACAGGTTGGCAGTTGGACGTGGGTTGGTAGTTGTACGTAATTTATAGCTTGCATGGAGGTCTGAGCGTATTTTTCACGATAAAACCCAAAAGTAATGAGCTTTTTAGTTTTATTTGCAAAGTCAACTGTTTGGTGGGCACATTGGAAAAATGTACATTTGGATTTTAGTGGGAGATGGGATGTTTTGTCGTTTAGTGGGAAGCGGTATGCGGATTTGATCACACTGCTTTTGGGATAGAGTGGTTTTGGGAGGAGGCCGCCAATACCATTCATCGGGAACCACGTAGCATTAGGGCCCAAAAGGAAACCACCCATATCAGGGGGGTAAAGATCGGACTTCGGAGGTCGCCTGATATGATCGTCCACCATTGGATCAAAGGGAGTATGATCGTACTGTGATCGAGGTGGAGTTTTGACATGAGGTTTAATGGAGGGGCCCGACGAAGGTTTAAAAGCAGTAGGTTTTAATTAATCATGGATTATGGTGGAGTAAGGGCATCGAGAGTGATTTCATTGGCAGAGGTCAATTATTAATTAACCACAGATTGGTTAATTAATTTGTTTTATCGGGGTTGAGTTTTATTATAAAGTTTATATTTTAAACTTTCGAGGTGGGGTATTTATATAAGGGTTTTATTTATAACTATATACGAGAAAGGGTTATTTCGAGATTTAATAAATATATTCAAAATTAGAAGTTAATATGAATATTGCGGAAAAATGGATTAGTGCTAAGTATAATGTGTTTTGGTAATTCATTTTCTTTTCATAAAAACATTATAACTTAGGCCAAGTGTATATTTATGGGTTTTTTGAGAAAAGGGGTATTTTCATGGGGGGATGATCACTTTTTCTACGATAACAAGGTCTTATCCTTAGAGAAAGGGGTTTATTAGGGAAAAATGACTTTTCCTTAGGAAAACAATGTTTTTTTCTTAGAAAAGGGGATTTGTTAGGGAATATGAGTGTTTTGAAGCAGGTGAATGTTCATGAGGGGTCTTTTAGTACTTAGGACCTATAAGTCATTGGGCCGAGGGTCCGGTCCCTCCAGAAGTCAAAGAAATGATCTGAGCCCCTTTGACTTCAGGTTTTAGGTACTTAAGCCTTTTCTTGGATATTAGTTAAGTGAAAGGTGTAATGAGTAAGGGAGGTTAATCAATTTGACTTTGTGGATTTGATGCATGCCCAATTTTTATCCATACTTAGAACTTTGATGATGAAGGTGATCAATATGCTTTTATCTAACAATCATCACAATTCTGCAACCATTCTTCTACTTACCCACCTACTCATCCTACCATTTTTACTTCTCTTTATTAGGGTGCACTTAAGTTGGCAAACCCTTATCAAAACATTTTCTTTTCTTTTACAAAAGTAATCTATCTAAGTCTAACTTTATTACATCCAAGGGCTCAGATTAAACTGTTGATATCCTTTTTATTTACTCTACCTAATCTAATTATCTGCCAATATTAAACAGTTTGGTCAGATTTTATTCTCTATCTGTAACATGAAATTCAAATCATGGATTAGTCAAGGTTAAACATTTTGACTACCATGGGTTGTGGCATAAATAAAAGGATACACACAATCTTTTGTTCTGCATCAATAGTAGTGGCATTTTGACTTGATCACTTTCATGGTCTTTTTCTTTTATTAGGGTTCATATTTTTCATCTTTTTTGACCTTTCTTTGTTGTTTTTGTCCTTTTATTTTTATTTTAGGACACACCCTCTTTAAATTTTTTAATTCTTTTAGAATATGGAAAACATTTGCAGAAAGCAAAGGTATGTACATATTACAGATTTAATCTCAGCCATTCAAAAATTATGACTCCTATTGGTATAGGAACCTAACAAGGGTCATCACAAAAACCACTGCCTAGTTTTTATAAATTATCTCGTAGGAGGAGGACTGATGCCTTTAAGGTCGAAAGCTTAAGTGGGACTTAGAACGACGCCTGCTTTGTGGTGCGTGATCTGTCAAATAATAGGAAAACATGCCACACACAATTGTCACTTATTACAAAAGTATACACAAAATTCGCAACAATTTTTCTGCAACTTTTGTAGGTCGGTGGGACATGATGAGTGCATTTGTAGAAGCTATGAGTTGATGATGGATAAAACTCCCACCTACAGAGTTCAAGCCAAAACACGACCTCTTGACCCGAATGCAAGAATGGTGTGAATAGGATTTCGGGGGTGTGGACGAGACTGAGGCAGAGGAGGACCTGGAAGAGGTCGCAGATAGTTGATTTGCTACAATTGCGGAGCGCCATGACATTATTCTTGCGATTGCATGAATCCAACGCACCCGTCATGTTTGTATTGCACGGTGTTTGATATGAGACAGAAGATTGTCCTACATTGATAGCTAGGATACATGACAAAGGAGCACTACTACCTCCCTCGACTTGGAACCTGTAGATGATGAGGTCTAAGCCACGCGAGGAAGATCCGATTGTGAACATTGTGCTCCGAAGTGGAATTTCGATGGGAGATGACAAAGGAAAACAACCAGAAGAGAGTACTTCGGTTCACAAAGCTTCGGCGAAAGAAGCAGATTTTGATTTGGAGTGCACTCAGGAAACCTTCATGGAAGCTAAAAAGAGCTTCATTGATGCCTCCACTTCAGGAAGAAAAGATAAACCAGAGCCAAAAATGGACCCATCTATGCTCACAACGTTCCTAGAAACCCATATGAAGTTACTGTGTGACAGTAAGGCTATGAAAGGGTTACAGGAAATTATCAACAGATGCACTAGGACCACACTAGGAGAACCGCGCATAGTCTAGAAGATTGGAAAGCATAAGACAAGGATAGGACGAGAAATGAGTCTAACCACGTTGATCAAAGAATATGAGATGGATCAAGTCATCCTGGATTTGGGATCGGATGCGAATGTTCTGCCGAAGTAGACATGGGAGCGAATGGGGAGACCTATTCTGTAGTGGTCTCCAATTCAGCTAACAACCAGAAGAAAATAATACCCATGGGGCGGTTGCAGGGAATAACTGTGGATATTGAGGGAGCAAGCACGCTTGCAGATTTCAAAGTGATAGAGATTCTTGATTACAACAATCCCTACCCCGCACTCTTAGGAATTGACTAGGCCACTGATATGAATCCGCTAATCAATCTGAAGAAGCACAAAATGATCTTTGAGAAGAAATCATTGCACGTAATTGTACCCCTGGACCCTGCTGAAGGATCACGCTATACGGAACCGGTTCGCAGCTATGAAAGTGATGATGATCTTGACTGTATCTACAAGATAACCATGTGAGACCAAGACTAAGTAAATCCCACTGTGGATGGATGGATTTAATGGGAGTGCGAGAGCTCCTGTACCTCGGATTCTGATGAAGAGATCAAATGATGGCAGAATCGGTTACATGACGTAACTACACTGAGTTGAAATATGATGACCAAGTCGCTGTGCTGCGTGTTGACAAAAGTAAGAGATCTTCCTACTTATGAGGGTTTAAGTGAGGTAGATACCTTCCTGGATGCATTTGAAAGGGAGGTGCTAGAAAAACAACGTTTCCAGGCCTTTGACTAGGTACTGCGCGCTACGCCTACGAGATGGTGAGGTACACAGAAAGGAATTTTTGACGATTGGCGCGAATGTAGGAGAATGATGAGAGCACGCTTTGGGAAGCCTAAGACGTGATTGGTAGACAAGTATGATGGGAAGAATGATTCGCACGTGCATCTGTCCAAGTGGATGCAGGCATATGGAAGAGAGCACAAACTCACGCGGATGCACACGTCCTCCGCACTGAAATGCGTGGTCAAGAAGCATGTGTTGGGGAGGCGAGTTTTCAGATGGCTCTTAATGTTGGGAAGACATTATGCAGGAAGAGTAATCGTGAAGAAGAATCTACATGCATAATTGTTCAACAAGGTATGCAACGTGCTGAACAAGGTATGCAACGCACAACGAAGTGATTGGGACCTACGTGTACCTACAGTGTTATGGTCTCATCGAACAATGTGCAAGAAACTGACATGAAAAACACCTTTTATGCTTGTTTATGGAGTGGAAGTCGTAATGCCTATGGAATACATCATGCCTAGTCTGTGCATAGCAGTGCTAACAGGTATGACAGATCACGGAGCCCTGGAGTAATGGCTCGCGCAGTTGGAAGAGCTCGAAGAAGAGAGATTTTTGGTTGGATTTCACTAGCATGTCCAAAAACAGCGTGAAAAGGCATGGCACGATTGACATATTAAGTTTTGTACCTTTAAGGTGAATGATTTGGTTTTGCTGTATGATAGTAACTTTGATAGATTCCCTGGAAAGTTCATAATGGATTGGCTAGGGCTGTATGTTATTTAGGAGATCACAGATGGTGGCGTGGTGCAGTTGGTAAAGTTAATTGGAGAACCTTTCCCAGGAAAAGTGAATGGTAGTCATTTGAAGCCATACACAAGTGGCCAACCATCTAACTAGCTGGCAGAAGCACAGTCTTAGCGCTTCAGGCAGCTGAAAGGAGGCGTGGGACTATAAACTACTCTGCTCGAGAACTGTGCGATGTTAGGACTGTGCACAGTAGCGAAGTGACATAGGGTCCACGATAGAGCGAGGGTAGATGTGCTGCCACATGGGTCGACTGGAAAGTGACCATTAAATTCACTATTCATGATTTGATGCTTGGTTTGAGACCAAATGGAGCGGCAGCAGGAATTTAAGGTGAACTTTATGGGCTAGATTCTTGAAAATCTGCCGCCAATCCAGCATTAATCGACCGAATGTGGGGGAAACGGTCAAATTCAAATTCGAAAGATGCTATAAATTATGAATGAATGTTCAGAAAAAAACACCTGGCAATTTGAGAACTGAGTTGTTGTGCACTCAGATATTCATGAACCGAGACTTATTCAATATTTTGAAAGTGAATTCGTTGCTTAAGCAATTGCTAGAGACACTGAGAGAATTATGGAATCACAATATGGCAGCACCCGAGAAGTCCTAGATATCGAAGCAATGACCACCAAGGAAGCCACACAGGAAATTACAGAAGTGGAAGCCCTAGAGAGCATTGGGATAGTCACTGAGATCACTAAATCACCGCGCACACCGAGACCGAAGGAGGACAAGCAGGCCATGGTATTGGTGCATGTCTCACCTAGAAATCCACTAAGGACTAAGCTCACAATGGAGGAAAAGGGGAAAGCCATCAATTTGGAGGTTGACAAGGAGGAAGAGTTTGAAGAAATCCTGGTTGAGGAGGAGGATGTAGAGATGGAAGTTGAAACACGAGGTGCAGACCCTCTCATTAGGTTGCCCGCATATGTTCCTCTGTGGAAGGGGAAAGCGAAGGTGCCCAAGAATATAGATGAGAGAAAGAGCTCTCTGTAGACTTCGCTGCTCCTTGATGACATTATTTTTCAAGGAGCGCACTTGGGATGGGTGCCCATGTTAAAATTTGAAGATTGGGACCTCGCGAACCATGAGAAGCTCCCGCATCTAGCGACCGCGCAACTAATGTGCGAGAAGAAAGATGCGCCGACTGAAATAATAGGGTTGGAGCCGTGCAAATGGCTGAGAGGTGTAGAGAAGGAAGGATTGCTAAAGCTGCTCTGGGTGTCTCATTATCATCGCGCCCCAGTGACCATTTTGGTCATCAGGCAGCTGCTCTACTTGGTGCATAATGGGTGCTTGTGGCTAGAGGAGCCCATCCCCATCACAGACCATTTGATTCACAGGATTACATGGCTCCCTTGCGCAGGGGAGGACCCAGCAAACATATCAAAGGGAAAGAGTGATGATTTGGCCATCACAGAGGCCATAAAGAAGAAATTTAAGTTGGAAAAGAAGAAGCGAGGGTATGCTATTTCCATCATCAACAACCCTGTTGTCAAGGACGTGACACAAATATTGGTAGGAAAGGTGATGCAGAGTGCCACATAGATGAGGTGCCCATGTCGATGGTTGCACTTGCAGTGCAATGCGTAGAAGGGGTCTAGTTTAACAGGGCAAACTATATATGCAGAGAGTTCCTTGAGAACTGTCATGAGGAACAAGAGCAGGGTAAATCATTCCATTATGCATGGCTCCTGTTGTCGATAGTACTGGTGGCATGGGAATTTCCTGAAGATATCTAGTTCCTGATGATCGTGTAGGACCTTCCAGAGGCAGCGAAGTATGCTTCGATGTGGGCAGTGAGGGATGCACAAAGGATAAGGGAAAGAAAAATATTTTGGGTCCTCATGGAGATGAACATCAGGATGGGGATTCATTGCAAGGCGATTATCACCCACTTTCTATAACAGTCTGCAGAGCTTCATAGAGTTCAAAGCAGACTTCCACCATGTCTTCATCAGGGCATGGAAGGACCCCACTAAGACGTGGTGCATGTTACCCTATTTCGCAGCTGACGATGTCATCTTTGCGGTCCTTGAGTCATGGCCTCCAGAGTGGCGCAATCCAGCTGGCTCCATGGTGTAAGCAGAGAAGTCTTCCATGTAGCAGAAGAAGGAAGAGGAGAAACTATATATGGCGCAGCTGGTGAAAAATCGCAGGAAGGAAGAAGCAGCGACTAAGGCCCAAGCAGCGCGCGATGCTATGAAGTTGGCCGAGGAGTAGCAGAAGACAACAGAAGAAGAGCATGAAGGAAAGAAGTTTGCTTATTGTTGAGTCTTGAAACTGTCATTCATTTGTATTATACTTTCACTATTATGACCATTATATCACCTCCATTTCATCTCCATTTCACTACTATGTCACCACATTCATCCCACTTTCATTATCATTGGGCCACCTTTATGTTTTTCCAATATTTATTATTTCTAAGCCTTTTAAGTGAATTTGTGGTTAAACATTAGAAAATAATGTGCATATGCTTATACCTAACAAATGGGTTGAGGTTGTTGACATGTGTAGGTTGAAAGGAGACTTCTAGAAGACCCTTATGTGGCACCCCAAGGCCAAATTCGAATTTGGTTGGAAAGAATCATGGGATCATGAGGATATATGTCACATCTCCTAATTGTATTGTAACTCTAAAAAGACATGTGTCTTATCAGTTCCTATTAGGACTCTAGAGGTAGAAGGAGAAATTCATGGACTATCATTAATGAGATGGCTCTCATCTTTTTGTATAAATAGGAGATCTCTCTCCTTCATTAGTTAGGCTTTTTCTTAGTCCTTTTAGCTTGTTAGTCCCATGGCTTTTGAAAGCTTTAGAGAGCTTTGTTGTACTTTGCACTTTTGAAGAAATTGAATAAAGCTTTGATGTTCTCAACATGGAAGGAGATGTGAAGTAGATGTCATGGAGCATATTAGGATGTAAGGTAGAGTAGATTTCATTTTGTAAATATTGCTTTGTAGAATGTAAGGTAGATTAGATTTTTCATTCATGCAATTTTAATTCATGCAAGTGTGTTTAGTTTTGCTTTGATTTCATAGGTAGTAGGGGGCCCCTGCCTTGTATAGTTGTCACTTTAATTTCTTGCATTTCTTTTTCTTATTTCATGTATATTAATGTACAGATGTCTTTACTTTATTTTCTTGTATTTCTTTTTCTGATTTTCATGTATATTAATGTACAGTTTGAATTACTGCATTTTATTTTCTTTTTAACATGTATATTATTGTACATAAATTGCTTTCAAGTTGATTGTAGATTAGTGATGCACATAGCCTTTTAATGAACTAATGACGTGATAAAATCATCTTGTCCTTTCGCTGAAGCAGCAAGGATATTGGGTCTCATAGTCATTCTCTCATTATTTGATTATTGCATTTTATTTTGATTGAACTAGTTGTATATTTACACTTTTGTTTAAATACTAACTCCATCAATAACATGTTTTAAGTTCTTTTGAAGTGCTAAGTTTTGGAAGTTACCATTAAGGACATAGGCCTTGTCTTGAAATCTTTATCCATACTTGTCCTTTAAAAGTATTCTTAAGACCTTAGAAAACCAGCAAAAACAAAATAAACTATAAAACAACGAAGTAAGAGAAAGGTTAACTAAGCACATATAGTGCACCACACTTCATCAGTTTACGATACCCGAATTGATAATTTATGTAGAGAAATTTAAGACATTAAATTGACTAGACATTTTGGCGCTGTTGCCGGGGAAGTGTAATTAGGAGACCTTATTTCTTACATCTAAAAAAAAAAATTAATAATTCTCGAGTATGCTCTCCTCTTGCACTTTGTGTAATCTGGAGGATCAGAAAAAGAATTATTATGTAAAAAAAAAATTAGGAGACAAAATAACTTCAACATTTCAATTGATTCAATAAAAAAAAAAAATGATAAAAAAATGAAACTCAACTGCTTGGTTTTGCTTTGTAGTGGTCTTCAAAACACTGTATCCTATTTTAATAAGGTTTTACAACTTAGCTGCGGAAACTTGGCATAGTCCTCTTTGTTCTCGGCAATCTCGTTGAACATTTCAATACACTTCTTTACCAAATTCTTCCTAATTACCTTCAGAATCTTGTTCTGCTGCAGCATTTCCCTAGAGATATTGAGGGGCAGATCATCAGAGTCCACCACACCTTTCACAAAACCCAGGTATTCGGGAATAAGTTCCTCACAGTTGTCCATTATGAAAACCCTTCTCACATACAGCTTAATGTTGTTGAGCTTCTTCCTTGTGTCAAACAGATCGAACGGAGCCCTCTTGGGAACAAAGAGAATAGCCTTGAACTCCAACTGACCCTCCACAGAGAAATGCTTCACGCCCAAGTGGTCCTCCCAATCATTGGTGAGACTCTTGTAGAAAGATGCATATTCTTCCTTTGTAATCTCCTCTGGCTTTCTCATCCAGATGGTATTTTTCTTGTTGATGAGACTCCATTCATGCGACACTTCCTTTACCTTTTTTTTCTTCTTATCTTTCTCCTTTTCCTCCTCCACTTCCTGGATATCCCCTTCATCTTCCTTCTTCTCCTCTGTCTCCTCTTCGTCGTCACTGACCTCCTTCTTGGTGGTCTTCTCAGTCCACAAATAAATGGGGTAGCTAATGAACTCGGAATGCTTCTTGAACAAATCCTTCAGCCACCTCTCCTCCAAGTATTCCATATAAAAAAAAAATTCCAAAATCAATTTCACAGCCGAATGCAGAACTGTTAACTCAGGAAAAATGTGTAAACACAGAAAAAATGTCAAACTTCAAATGTTCGATTTGCCCAAATGGAGACGAATTGCAAAAAACTAAAACATGGGTTTTTTTTGCCAGGTGGGTTAATTAGATAACCCAAAAACCGTTTGAGGAAATTTGTGGCGGTCTGGGAGAAATTCTCGGTTCTTTGGAGCCTCGTTTTTGCCGCCGCGTGAAGAAAAACGTGAGTTAACTGATAGTTTGATGTGTTCGGCATACCTGAAGAAGGGGAATTCAAATTCGGTTCTATGCTGCCACCTATACCACGTTCTTTGCCCATATGCCACCCATTGCAATTCATTTAAAACCGCTAAACAACAGTTTCAATTGAACACGACTCCCCGTTAAACAACAGTTTCAATTGAACACGACTCTCTGTCGCTGCCACCGCATAACTCCCGATACCTATTATAGTTTTAACCATTGTTGCAGGGTTTTCATCTACAAACATATTCTAAAGCCCGATATCGGTGTACATGTTTAGCTTGCTTGGTTGATGGTGAAGGGCATCCAGAACTCTGAGACGCTGGACCAAGGTTATGGTTCCAACAAAAGTAGCTGAGAAGTTCAAGGCGCCTGATATGAGTCATGTAATGCTAAAGGAACATCTACAGCTGCACAGGAGGAAGATGAGGAAGTAGATGACACTGGAGTGGAGCCCAAAGACATTAAACTGGTAATGACCCAAGCTGGAGTATCGAGAGTTAAGGCAGTTAAACCTCTAAAAGCTGCTAGTGGAGATATTGTTAGTGTGATCATGGACCTTACAACATAGGTGTATAAACTGATATAGGCAACGAGAATGGAAAAGGCTATCATATGGAAGATCAGTTCGTTTACACCTTAACTTTCTTTTGGCTGATGCTATAAACTATTAATGTCACACAGCGTTTCCGCAGCTCACACAGCGTTTCCGCAGCTCACACAGGGTTTCCGTAGCCAATCCTGGATTCCGCAGCTGTTTTCTTAAATGCTATGTTCCAGGTGTCCTCCGGGTAGAAGAGCCACATGGGCAATTTTGTGGGATCAAGGACATGGTGTGTGTCCTTCCAGCTCATCCAAACCGGTCATCAAAACCCGTGGTCAACAAGGAGGCAAATACGGTCAAACTGAACTAAAGGCAGAACCGGAAGGGCTTAAGTCTATGAAAGGGTCAAATAGTCATGATAATGGTTATAGACTATTTTTTTTTCATCAATAAAACTATTTTGCTCTGCAGACAATAAAAAAAAAAAAAACAAAAAAAATAAAAATAATAAATAAATAAATTTCAAACTGCACTTTCCGCAGCCAGCTCAAACTTTCCGCAGTTGTTTTGTTAAACTCTAGGTTGCAGGTGTCATCAAGCAAAACAAGTCACATGGGTAGCTAGGGAAATGTTAGTACATGGATGGTGTCCTATTCATTCGATCAAATTTGATGAAAAAGACCCCGGTCAAAGGGAAGTCAAATTGTGTGTTATCACTAAGTCGCCACACTGAGTCGCTACATGTCAAGAAAAAAATAATAATTTTGAATCAATAAAATGAATAAGTTATTTGCTCACTTTTCTCAAGGTTTTGATTAATTTTGGATTGATGATGAAAGATGAATGACTAACTTTTTATTAAGGATTTTTAGCTACAGAGCTGTTCCCCAATTCCGCAGCCAGAAAAACCTCATTGTTCAAATCAGCCTATATTTCTCATACAAAATCAGATTTTGATGATTTAAGTACCATTGGAAAGATCTCAACAAGATCTATACAATTAGAAATATATCATTAGAGTTTGAAATGGAAAATAATGAAATAAATTGCTGAAAAGAAGCAACATCAACTTGAGGCACTAATTCCAAAGCAGGTATAAATTCTTTTCATTTTTCCTTTGAGAACTTGTTTCATTAATACAAATTCTTAGTTTTGTGTGTAAATATCATAACTAGAGAGATTGATCACCTCTCTCCTTTGATAATATTACATTCCATTGCAGAAGAAGTATTAGGTTTTTTTGCAGGTTCCAGGAGGAAGGACAAATGACTACAAGAGAATGGTGTCTCTCTAAGAGACCAATTTGTTTCATAAGAGGATGATCAGCAACAAAGAGGAAATATGTTGATGCAAAATCAGATCCAAACATTTGAAAAACTTTCAGATATTATTGTCTCCATCACATCCATCCATCACAACCATACTTCACAATAAACCATTCACCTCATTTTCCTCCATATTTTCCATTTTCATTCACATACACTTTCCATCTCTTTTTGTCCATTCATAACCCACAAATAAAAGCAAGAGGCTCATTCATATGCTTATTGCCCATTGCCATTTCTGCTCTCCATTGCCATTTTCCATTTTCATTTTTCATTCCTTGTCATTTTCATTCCGCAAATAAGCCCTGCTTCAATGCAAATTATTGAGTCCATAGTCCTTTGAGTCTAATTTCTTTGTAAAAAAACACCTTGAAGCTTGCATCCCTTAATGGCAAGTCCTCATGCTAACAAACAATGCGAATACATTAATGTCCCTTGTTCGTTAGATCTTCTAGGTGACTCGACATCAGCAAATTCATTCGTACCTAACAAGATGTGTTTGGGCATCTTGACTCTCATTGTCATCAATGGTGAGAGTTCTCGTGTTGACTAGTGGCATCCATTAATGGCCACTAAGCCAAAAATTTCCTACTATGTTCGACATCAGAACATCTTTTCACATAGTAGGAATTGTGCCAATGAGTTTTGAAGACATGAAGACTATTATTTTCAGCATTTTGGAGCAGATTCAGCAAGTTTTAATAGAAGCAATAAAAAGTCATATTATCTCTCTATCCATGACTCCTCTTGTTCAGCCACTTGAAGAAGAATATGATCATAATTTTTCAGCCACCACACATACAACTCATCCATTCCAAAGGGTAAGTGAAGGTACGTCATTTTCTAACTTTTGACCATAGCATTCCATAAAAAGCTAGAATGATAATTGTTGGAAAAACATTTCTCTTCCTCATTTCATAAAATTGCCAATACCATCAGTTGGGGGGGGGATACATTCATATTCATATCTTGCCATGTCCATATCATATTCAAGAGCTCACATACTTCCAACATATATTAATTACTACATTGCTATTATGAGCATACAATGGCTTTTGAAAAAGTGCTTAAATGATAAATTGGATACAAACAAAATCATGGTTGTCACACAAGAAGCAACCATCATGCAATCCAATAAAGATACACTTTGCAACAATAATCAAAATATAATTATGCAAAGTTCAAAGATCAAAATAGAAGGCAACAAAAAAAAAAAAATGGTTGTAACACAAGAACCAACCATGTTGCAATTCAAGTGAAACACTTTGCAGAAATATGAAGTTATCAAATGATATCATGCAAAGTTAGGCCAATGCTCAAGGATCAAAAGAGTTAATGTAATATATATTGCATGAGGACATGCAATAGCTTCAGTTGGGGGGTATGTTGAGTCTTGAAAATGTCATTCATTTGTATTATACTTTCACTATTATGACCATTATATCACCTCCATTTCATCTCCATTTCACTACTATGTCACCACATTCATCCCACTTTCATTATCATTGGGCCACCTTTATGTTTTTCCAATATTTATTATTTCTAAGCCTTTTAAGTGAATTTGTGGTTAAACATTAGAAAATAATGTGCATATGCTTATACCTAACAAATGGGTTGAGGTTGTTGACATGTGTAGGTTGAAAGGAGACTTCTAGAAGACCCTTATGTGGCACCCCAAGGCCAAATTCGAATTTGGTTGGAAAGAATCATGGGATCACGAGGATATGTGTCACATCTCCTAATTGTATTGTAACTCTAAAAAGACATGTGTCTTATCAGTTCCTATTAGGACTCTAGAGGTAGAAGGAGAAATTCATGGACTATCATTAATGAGATGGCTCTCATCTTTTTGTATAAATAGGAGATCTCTCTCCTTCATTAGTTAGTCTTTTTCTTAGTCCTTTTAGCTTATTAGTCCCATGGATTTTGAAAGCTTTGGAGAGCTTTGTTGTACTTTGCACTTTTGAAGAAATTGAATAAAGCTTTGATGTTCTCAGCATGGAAGGAGATGTGAAATAGATGTCATGGAGAATATTAGGATGTAAGGTAGAGTAGATTTCATTTTGTAAATATTGCTTTGTAGAATGTAAGGTAGATTAGATTTTTCATTCATGCAATTTTAATTCATGCAAGTGTGTTTAGTTTTGCTTTGATTTCATAGGTAGTAGGGGGCCCCTACCTTGTATAGTTGTCACTTTAATTTCTTGCATTTCTTTTTCTTATTTCATGTATATTAATGTACAAATGTCTTTACTTTATTTTCTTGTATTTCTTTTTCTGATTTTCATGTATATTAATGTACAATTTGAATTACTGCATTTTATTTTCTTTTTAACATGTATATTATTGTACATAAATTGCTTTCAAGTTGATTGTAGATTAGTGATGCACATAGCCTTTTAATGAACTAATGACGTGATAAAATCATCTTGTCCTTTTGCTGAAGCAGCAAGGATACTGGGTCTCATAGTCATTCTCTCATTATTTGATTATTGCATTTTATTTTGATTGAACTAGTTGTATATTTACACTTTTGTTTAAATACTAACTCCATCAATAACATGTTTTAAGTTCTTTTGAAGTGCTAAGTTTTGGAAGTTACCATTAAGGACATAGGCCTTGTCTTGAAATCTTTATCCATACTTGTCCTTTAAAAGTATTCTTAAGACCTTAGAAAACCAGCAAAAACAAAATAAAATATAAAACAACGAAGTAAGAGAAAGGTTAACTAAGCACATATAGTGCACCACACTTCATCAGTTTATGATACCCGGATTGATAATTTATGTAGACCAATTTAAGACATTAAATTGACTAGACACTTATCCCGAGCTGGAGATCGATACCGAAGAAGGTGGCATGGACCTGCAGACAACGTCCACCCAGCTAAAACATCCGTGGCCAAGAGAGCAGGTAGGGATGCGAAAGAAGATGGAGGCCTCAAAGACTTCGTTTGACCCTATCACCCTTACTGAACGTGATCTACACGATATCGGGGAAATGATGAGGGGCGTCATCGCAGAGGACCTCCAGTAGTTTGAGGAGCAACAGTAGATGGTATCGGGGGCTCTCTGAATGCAAATATAGGAGTTGTAGGTGCGTACTCCACAGGCTGGCACGGTGTCAACTAGCCTCGCAGTCACCACATTGGCGGCCGAGGAAATGTTACACGCCCAGATGACCAACACAATAGTGTTTCCAGATTGAGCACTCGTTATAGAAAATGAGGCCAACAGGCTTATGGTCAACATCTTGAGAGGAATTGGGTTAAACATGGTTGCGTTCTCTCGGGAGACACTCTATATTTTGCAGGATGGAGTCACTGCAGAAGTACGAGCTAGGGAGAGCTGCGCAATACAAGTAATGAGCAAGGAGCGCATCAACATTGAGCCTGTAGCATAACAAGGCCATGGAATAGAACATACGGCTAGTGCAGGTGGTGGAGGAAGCCTGCCAGATGGTCCTAGAGTTGGCCATCCAAGCGGAGGAATTGTTGGAGGTGCCCATACATAAGTTAGCAACAGGGGTGTGCGACACAAGAGAAGAAATGGCCAAGGTTCAACTGGAGCTGAACCTTCAGATAACAGAATTATAATTGAAGGTGCAACCCTCAACTCCACCGGAAGTTAAGAAAGAGCACGCCACCGCGATCACAACAATAATGGTGGCGGTTAACAGTGAAGTGACAGATTGCATGAAGCTATCCGAGCAGTCTTTCGGGGTCCTCACCACCCTGCAGGAGGACTTGAACATAGAGCACCTAGAGACAGAGGCACGTGAGTTGCAGCAGAAGTATGACAAGGTCAAAGGTACCGCGCATACTGTTTCCCTTAGGCAGAGGCTCGCCAGGATGTAGCAGGAAAAAGCACTCAAGCAGCAAGTGGATGTTGCTCGACATAAGGAAGCAGTTTTGAAGGCACGCTTATAGCCGTGGATCGATGAGGCTTATACCATTACAACCTCCATTGAAGCAAAGCTCACACAGCTGCAAGAAACACAGTAGAGGATTCAGGGTAGAAGTTCAGCCACAATGGTCATTGAACAACGCGTAGAGGAAGTCTAGCAGACAACTGCTCAGTGCTCTACTGAACTTGTAGTCTATTAAAGAGTCATAGGGTTGTCTGCCCTTAATTTTGCTAGTATAATGTCAGTTGTAGAGATCTACCCATGGTTAGCGGACCATGGGATTGTATAAATAGAGCGAGGATCTAAGAAGTTTGATAGCATAGTCGAAGAATCAATATGATGTATGCAAGATAGATATGAGGGGTAAAGTCTAGTTTTGGGTTGTAGAGTAGGAGAAGGCTCTACAACTGAGTGTGCAGAGGCCTAGTAGTCCGCAGTTGAGTGCATGGACCCTTGCAGCTAAGTGCGCAGGGCGAGTCGAGTCTGTAAATGGTTGAAAGTATTAATAAAGAGAAGTTTCTATCATTTATGTGTATTTAATTCTTGTTTTATGCATCTGTTATATTAGGTATGAAATTCACTTCTAATACTTATATGATGCGTGAATGTGTATAATTGTGTTGATTAAGTGAATGCAAGATAGAATATCTATTTACGCAAATTTAACTAATATCAGTTAAGAAGATAAGTAAGATATTTTGTCTAGTTAGGGTAATAATGCAGATCGCTACCATAGCAACGTGAAAGCATCTCAGACCCTAGTTAGGGATGCGCGAAAGATGATTGTGCTAGTTCGCGAGGGTAACTGAGGTTGGAACAATGCGTGAAGTGACCTGCACGAAGGCATGTCTAATTGGACTAAACCGAAATCACAAACATCTCAAGGGCGCGGAAACTTGGTTCCAGCATCCCCCCATACTACTTCCGGTGAGAGTCCGCACTCTGTGGGTTGATGCTGAAAGGGCCAGTAGTGTAGGGATTTGTTTGGCTAAATAACTCCAAACCTGGGTCAGGCCCCCATAAGCCAACATCTATGATCTTACTTGATTGTTGTTTTGCAGGAGTGGAGAGCTTGTACGTCAGTTCAAAATTTCATTTAATCCACGTCCTTCAATCTTAAACAAAATTTTCTATCTAATTTGTTATGTAGTTTTTGGTATAGCTTAGTGTCATAGCGTAGTGTCAGGAATTGAGTTTGGTTGGTGTGATTAATTCCAACACTCCCCCTCAATCACAACTATCAACATTGACAATTCCCAAATAGTCTCTTAAATGGACAAAACTATCTCTTCTCAATGTTTTTGTGAAGATGTTTGCCAACTTCTTTTGCAACCTATAATACTACAAAGTAATTTCTCCATTGTTGATTAGTTCTATAATAAAATGATACTTAGTGTCAATTTCTTACTCCTTTTGTGGAAGAAAAAATTCTTGGACAACACGATTCCAAAATTGTTGTCATAGTAGGTTGTTGTTGTTGTTCCTTCTTGTTCATGCCATAAATCCTTCAACATTATTCTAATCCAAACTGCTTGAGATGTTGTCGTTGTTGTTGCGACATATTCAGCTTCAGCGATCGATAGTGACACTAGTGGTTTGGAAGCCCATGAAACAGTTATCAAATCCATATGGAAAACATAGCTTGATGTGCTCTTTCCATCATCGACACTTCCTACCCAACCACTATCAATGTAGGCAGCCAGCCTGAAATCACTTTCTACAGTGTATAAAATACCATATCCTTTAGTCCCATTAACATATCTTAAAATAATTTTGGCTTCTTGCCAATGTGTCTCCTTTGGTATCTCCATAAATATTAAAACCAAGCTCACTGCATACATTAAATCTAGTCTGGTTTTTTTCAAATATCTTAAAATTCCAATCATACTTTTATATAGTGTTGGATTGACACATTTTCTACAATATTTTTTGCTCAATTTCAAACCCATTACAATTCGATTTGGCGCAAACTTGTTGTTCTGCATATTATACCTCTTCAAGATATCTGATGCACACTTTTATTGAGAAATAAAAATTCCATATCCTATTTTCTTCACTTCTATGCCTAAAAAGTATCTTAACAACCCCAAATCTGTCATTTCAAACTCACTTTTCATGACTTCTTTGAAATCAGCAATGAGGAGATAATCACTCCCTATAAAAATCAAATCGTCTGCATATAAAATAACAATTAAGATCTTACTGTCACTCTCTTTGATGTAGATATTAGGCTCACCATCACATTTTCTAAAGCCATTATCCCAAATGTAAGTGTTTATCCTTTTGTACCATGCTCGTGGTGCTTGCTTTATCCCATAAAGAGAATTCTTCAATCTATACACTTTGTCTTCTTGTCCTTGAACCTCATAACCAGGTGATTGAGCCACATACACTTCCTCTGTTAGGACTCCATTCAAAAACATTGATTTCACGTCCATTTGATATACCTTCAACTTATATTGTGATGCTATTGATGACATTGTTTGCACTGTCTCCATTCTTGCAACTGGTGCAAATGTCTCTGTGTAATATCTTCTATGTTGATACTTGTATCCTTTGAAAACAATTATTTCTTTATGCTTTTCATTATTCCCTTCAATATTTCTTTTGATCGTATAGACCAACTTGATACCTATGAGTTCTTTTCCTTCTGGAAGATCCACTAACTCCCATGTGGTATTATTTTCTATTGCCTCTATTTCTTCATCCATTGCTTCTACCCATTTTTCTTCCTCAACTGCATATTCAAAATGAATTGGATCATCTAAATGAAAAAATAAAGAAAATAGAATATCCAGACCTCCACTATTGTCATCTTAATTATGACCATGAATTTCACTTAAATTTCTACTTTTTGTTTATATCATGCTTGCCAAAGATGTAATTGACATGTCACTTGATGTTGAACTTGTAAAATATGGATTTGTTGATCTCTGTTGCGCACTTGGAGGGGCTTTTTCTTGAATATCTTACATTATCTTATTGTTTGCTAATGGTGTTACTTAATGATAACATTGTTGGGGATGAATAGTTGTTAGAGGTGTCACGATTGATGAATTAATTTTTGTTGTCAAGTCCTATTTTCCTTCTTGTGGTATGCTTTCTTTTATATTGATTGTCTTCTCCAAAATTCCATCCCATGCCTCCTCTTCTATGAACTGCACATCTCTGTTGATTATGACCTTCTTGATTATTGGATTATAGAGCTTATATTCCTTGGATTCATCCTTATATCCAACAAATATGCATTTAACCCCCTTGTTGTCCAACTTATTTCTTAATTCATCTGAGACATGTGCATATGTTGCACATCCAAACACACTCATATGAGCGACACTATGCTTTCTTCCACTTCATGCTTCTTCAGGAACCATATTACTAACACTTTTTGTTGGACACTATTTAATGATGTATGTTGTGCAACTGACATCTTCAGCCCAATAATCATTTGGAAAATGCCTTTCCTTCGACATACGCCTTGCCATTTCCATAATGGTCTTATTTTTCCTCTCTATGACACCATTTTACTAAGGTGTATACCTTGTTGTAAATTGTTTATGAATTCCATTCTCCATGAAAAAATGTAGAAAGTCATTTGAGACATAGTCACCACCTCTATCAGTTCTCAAAAATTTTATGTATTGTCCACTTTGCTTCTCAAAAAGAGCTTTGTATTGGCAGAAGCACTCAAACACTTCAATTTTCTATCTTACTAAGTAGACCCATGTCTTCCTTGTAAATTCATCTATGAATGTCAAGAAATAATAGCTACCACTAATCGATGGTGTCTGCATTGGTCCACATAAATGTGAATGGAAAATTTCCAAGAGTGCCTTTGCCCTTATTGACTTTCCTTCTTGAAATGTTTCTCTATGTTGTTTTCCCAAGATGGACCCATCACACAATCTGTCTAGTTTTTCTATTAGTGGCAATCCCTTTACCATGCCTTTCCTATGTAGCAAATTAGAACTACAAAATTAATATACTCAACTTAGATGCCATAACCAGTTTTCATATTTCACCTCTACCTAAAAGTTTGTTAGTGTGATAGCTACTACTTTTCTTCCATCTTCTTGTGAATCCATTGATAATTGTGCTTGTGTACCTTCTTCCTTCGAATATGGTTTTATATTTAGGGGAAACAACCTATTTCTTGCCACATGTACTTTTATAATCGGCTGTTTTCTTGGGAATTTATCTAAAATTGTACATTATCTAGTTTTAAATAAGACTTTATAGCCCTTTTTCATGAGTTGTCCAAACTCATTAGATTTTGCTTCAAACAAGGAACAAAATATACATCTAAAATATACTTCTTCTCCCCCTTCATAGATAGAATATTGACTCTCACTTTTCCCATGACTAACACTTTGTTATCAGTCCCTAATGTTACTTCAAATTTTACACTTTCATCAAAATTAGAAACCATTTATATGTTCACTATCATATGATTGCTACAACCTGAATGTAGAAAACATACATCCTTTTGCTTCTCTTGTGCTACATTGTTGAAAAATTCAACAAGAAAATCCTAGTTTAATTTTGTCCTTGAATGAAATTAGGAATGAAATTGTAATTCTAATGCTTATAGCACCTTGTGATAGTTATCTAAGTTAATTTGACCTCGTTGGTTGTTCTTTTGAGTTGTAATTATTTAATTCAGTTTAAATAAGTTAAATTCAGTTAAACTAGTTCCAACGGATGGAGGAATTAGTGGGAGATCTAGTAGTGGGGTGTAACCTATAGTAGTGGGGCATAATGAAAACTTCTCAACCAGTAAACTGAATATTCACTCATAATTAACTCATGCATGTTAGATCAGAGAAATACCCAATTGAGATTAGAGTTGAGGGACATTGTACTATTAGTTGTAAAATCATCTAAATTGTATAGGTGGTGCATGCATTCAGAGGAAAGGGATGAATTTCTCAATTATGGATGAGGAATTTCCCAATTAAATATGGGCTAATTCCCTAGGGAATTGCACAAGGAAATAAGAGCTTGGTGGGAAACAAATTTGACTAAGTATTGGCTTGAGTTGGTTTGTGATACAGTGAAATAGATTGAGATAGTGCAAATGTTAGTTGGTCTTGAGAAAAGAACTATAGTCTTCTCATATTTTATGATTAATCCAATATACATATAGCAGGGTTTTTTAGCTATGGCTTTCCCTAGAAAATTATTGTGTTATGCGTGATTGAATTCTTTCTCTTTTATGCTTCATGATTTCATCAATCAATTATTCTTTCTGTTAATGAGTAGAGTAGATTCAAGTCAATTGTTTCATCATATTACAATATGAAGTCTACAAGGAATTTCTACAGGGTATCAAAGCTGAAATCACTATAGAAGAGGAGAATACGAGTTTGTCTTTTGTAGGAGAAATAGAATTTACATTATGATATTTCAGATCCAGTAGGATGTCGTTCTACGGATTGAGAATCGAATATTCCCTTGAGGGTAGTTTGAACTATATTTCTTGGAAGGATAGGATGGACATAGTGTTGGAAGCCAACAAGCTTAAGGAATTCATAGATAAAGATACTCCTAAGCCATTTAATGCTCAAGATCTGGCAGAGTGGAGAAGTGTGTGGAAAAGGCGAGAAGGATTATCCTAGAAGGAGTTCAAGATCATATTGCCTCGAACCTCCATGGTAAGGAAAATCCATTTGCAATGTTGAAGGCATTGACATGCCTGTTTCAAAATAGAAGTGATCATAAGAAGATGGCACTGAAAGACAAGTTCAAAAAAAATAAAGATGGAGAAGGGAGACACAATACCGAATTACTTGACGAAGTCCATCCAATGTCAGGATGAACTTAGAAGTGTTGGTGTTATAGTCTTGAAGATGATCTGGTGAGCCTAGTGCTTCTAGGACTTCCTAAGAGATGGTACAATCACCAATACTTAGATAATGGGAGGATAAAGCTACTAGAGAGGGAGGGGTTGTGTTTCGAATTGGTTGACGAAGAGATTTGATGGAACACCAGAGATGGATCCTCATCCAAGAATGATGATGAGGAGGATTGTGGCTTAGCTGGAAAGGAAAATAAAGGGAAGGGGAAGTCATCCCATTCCAAATTAGATTAAAGTTAGGGTGGAAAGAAGAAGGACATGTTGAAGATTATTTTTTTTCACTGTCACAAGCTGGGACACTATGCCGCAAAGTGTCCGCACAAGAAGGTCGGTAAGAATCCCTTAGGAGGAGAGGCAGGTGAAGCTCTTTCTTCACAATTTGATCTAGATTTCATCCTCATCACTTGCATGATGACATGGGTAGTGTCTGGTACCTGGAAAATGGAGCCTCATTCCATATGACCGACAAAAAATAGTTCTCCAGTGACCTGGAGGAGAAGGACCTCCAGATGCACATTATGGTAGGAGATAATGGGAGGGACTTGCATTGGTATTGTTACCTTTCTTAGGGAGTCTGGTTCTCCTCTCACATTAAAATATGGCATGTATGTTCTGGGTTTGATGAAGAATTTGGTTTCAATTTCCATGTTGGAGGACCATGGCTACGATGTGATATTTAGCAAGGGAAGGATTTCCTTCATCACATAGCCTCAAGACAGGTGAAGTGGATCCGCGTTCCGGTGAAGAACCTCTAGAAATTGGATGTATAAGATTGTGTTTATTTGAGCACAAAATTAGAGAAGCTGCAAAGACGAGACGCTAATGAGTTGTGGCATAGAAGATTGGGTCACTTGTACCATGATTCTTTGAAGATCATGCAACAAATTTCTACAGGACTTCCCAAGGGTAAACAAGAGCAGAGAGATGCATGCAAAAGGTGTACATAGGAGAAGTACACCAAATATTCCTTTCATGATAAATAAATTAAAGTGCAAGCGATCCTTGATCGATTTCAATCAGATGTGTGTGGTATGTTCTCGACAACATCCACGACCAAGCACAGGTATTATGTAATATTTGTTGATGATTTTTCTCGTAAGTGTTGGATTGTATTAATGCATAAAAAATATCATATGTTCGCTAAATTTTATGAATTTGAAGCATTGAGAAATATACTGGAAGGAAAGTTAAATCTCTCATAAGTGATAACGGTGGAGAATATGTGTTGAATGAATTTAAGAACTTATGTGCATCAAAAGGAATTTTATGGGAGTTAATAGAACCTCATAACCCATAGCGGAATGGGGTAGCTAAAAGGAAGAACATAAGTATTGTGGGAGTTGCACGGGCAATGTTACATGATCAGGGTCTGTTATTGCACTTGTGAGCTAAAGCATGCAACACAATTTTTTATTTGCATAACATAAGCCTTCATCAAGTTATTGGGATGAGTATGCTAGAAGAAGCTTTTTTAGGTAACAAACCAGATGTGGCACACTACAAGATATTTGGTTCATTAATATACTGTCATGTTACCAAGGATGAATGGAAAAATCTAGAGCCAACAGCTAAGTTTGGCATATTGGCGGGGTACACTGATACACCTCACAACTATTGGTTTTACCTTCCATCCAATAGGATGATAGTGGTGTGTAGAGATGTGAAGTTCAATAAAGAGAAGGCCATGAGATGTTCCCTTGAAAGGGGGCTTCAACTACATGTAGATGGCGAGCTTTTACCTCCAAATGAGGAACCTCAGGATGATGTGGAGTAACCACATGCATAGGAGCAGAGAACGGAAGAACCCACTGATCGAGAGACTTTCAGAGATGGAAGGAAACATGCTAGAGAGGATGAAAGATTAATGCATGATGCTAGAGATAATGTGGGAGAACCAACATCACAGCGCAGGAAGAGGAGGTCACTAGATCGGCGCATTGGCTACATGGATCTTATGAGCAAGAGTATAGAGATTGAGCCATCCTCATTCGAGGAAGCAGTGAAGCAACCAATATGGGTTGATTCCATGGTTGAGAAGTATGACTCCATTATCAGAAATAGTGTTTGGGAAGTGGTCCCAAGACCAACACACAAGTGAGTAGTGAGTTCCAAATGGCTTTATAAGGTAAAGGAAGGAGCACATGGGAGTGTGGAGAAACATAAGGCTAGACTTGTGGCCAGAGGGTTCTCTTAGGTGGAGGGAATTGATTATGAGGAGACCTTTGCTCCAGTAGCAAGGTACTCATTAATCAAATCTATTCTACCACTGTCAGTGCAGATGGGATTGAAGATTCATTAGATGGATGTGAAGACAACATTGCTCAATGACATGATTGCAAAAGAGGTGTATATTGAGCAGTTGGAAGGATTTTAAACCTTCAACAGAGAGTCACATGTGTGCATACTCAAGCGAGCATTGTATAGACTAAAACAAGCACCTTGTTCTTCACACACTAGGATTGAAAACTATTTCATTAGGTTGGGCTTCACGAAAAGTGAAGAAAATGTGAACCTTTACCATATTGTGGTTGAAGGTAAATTGTTGATTATAGTATTATATGTCGATGATTTGATTTTGACAAGTGATGAGAAGTTGATAAAATCTTGAAAATAGGATCTTTCAAGAGAATTCAAGATTTCAAACTTGGGGCTCATGCATTACTTTCTTGGTATGGAAGTATGGAAAGGAGATGAAGAACTGTTTGTCTCTCAGGGCATGTATGCCAACGAGATTCTGAATAAGTTTCACATGAAGAGCAACAAACCCATGGAGACTCCTCTATAAGGTAATTGGAAGAAGGAAGATGTTACCTTAGGTGAAGTATGTTGGGTGTGTGTTATATTCTTTCCACGACTAGCCACATGTGCGAGGGGGTCACATGGGGGTTGATAGCCCCCCTTGTTCATTGTGTCGAGCGCAACACCTCGAGAAATTTTTTTTGGACTCTATATTAGGTAGGTGGACCTACCTATGGCTTTATGCATGGATTTCACAGATGATTTTTGGCATGATGGTTTTCTTTGCATGGTATTTTGTAGATCTGGTCAAGGGAACTACGGTTGTGTTCTAATATAGGGTTAATGGATTGGGTTTTATCGATTCTTCGGCATGTATATATATGTATTGTAAAATTGAAAGGAATAAAATGAAAAATCAATATGGTAGTCCTAGTTTTGGAATCTAGGGGAAAATCTCTGTGTATATATGTTTTATGTTTTATTCTCTTACCATTGTTTATTTTCTGCTTTTAGAATTCGTATGCAGGTAATTTCTCTATGGGGTTAAAACCTACATTTTCTATCAAAGTTGTTTCGGCTTCAAGGGGACAAATTTTCTACTAAGGGGTTTTTCTTGGGCCTGTGGTAGACCCTGTTCAGTGGTAGATCTACGAGATCAATTCTTGTGGGGAAAGAATATGGCGAGAAATGGGAAGATAGAGAACAAAAAATTTAATGGTTAGAGTTTCGAGTTGTGGAAACTTAAGGTGGAGGATCTGATGATCGATAGAGATCAGTGGATCACGGTAGATCCAAGTACTAAACAAATGAAAATGTGTGCTAAAGACTGGGCGAAGTTGTATCGGAAGGCAATCGGAAGGCAAAGAGAATAATACAGTTGTGTATCTTAGACTCAGTATTGTTGAATGTATCAGGGAAGATTTGGCGAAGGCTTTGTGGGACAACTTAGGGACTTTGTACCAATTTAAGTCTCTAGTGAATAAACTGTTCCTACGGAAAAAGATGTATACCCTGAGGATGAAGGATGGAGACTCAGTGACAGAGCATCTGAACGCCTTTAATACTATGGTAAGCTAGTTTTTATCTGTTGATATAAACATTTCAGATGAAGATAAGTATATTACTTTGTTGTGTTCTCTACCAGATCCGTGGGATAGTCTGGTTGTTGCAATAGGTACCAATGCGACTACCTTGCAGTTTGATGAAATAGTCTCATCCTTGTTGTTCGGGGAGATGAGATGGAAAAATATGGAGGGCCATAATGGTGATGGCTTGTCTATACAAGGATGTTCCGAGAAAAGAAACAAAAATAAATCCTCGAGTGGGAGATCTAAATCTCCAGGAAAACCTATAAAGGTGTTCTGGAAATGTGGAAAGGAAGGGCACTTCAAAAAGGATTCTAGATCTAAATCTCCTAAGAAAGGGAAGGGATCTGATGATGTTGCTTATGTAGGGGAAAAAACCACCTCAGATGAAGCTGTGGATGTGTACTTTCCTTCTTCTTCAAGTACAAATGTAGATCATGAGGCATGGTTGATTGAATCAGGTGCATCCTTTAGTCACCATAAGTAGTGGTTCTGCGAATCTGAGAAATATGATGGTGGTGATGTCTTTGTAGGGGATGATAGAAATGATAGAATCATTGGTCATGGAAAAGTCAAATTTAAGTTGCAAGGTGGAAGTATTAGAATAGTTCTGGGTGTTCGACATATTCCTGCATTCACCAAAAATTTGATTTCTATAAGCAAGTTGGATGATACAGGTGTAAAAAAAATGTTCGAAAAAGATACTTGCAATATGGTTGGAGAGAATTGGTATTGATGTGGTGAGTTTAGATTGAATATTTGTACAAGCTTCTAGGTAGCACTATTATTGACGGGTGGAACAATTCTTTGGTTCCTTAAAGTGGAGCAAAAAATATAGTGGTCTCTGGAGAAAAGACCATGCTATGGTATCAAAGGCTTGGACATATTGGAGAGAAGGGCCTTCAAATACTTCATGGTAATGGTATGGGAGAAGGTATTTCTAATTCCTCTCTGGATTTTGATTTTTGTAAAAATTGTGTATATGGGAAGTAGAATCAGGTGAGTTTCCCCTCTGGTTCTAAGAGGGGGAAACAAATATTAGAGCTTGTGCATAGTGATGTGTTTGGACCTGTGTCAGTTCCATCACTGGTTAAGTCTGTGTACTATGTATAATTTATAGATGAATTCTCAATGAATACATGGATATATTTCCTTGAGAAGAAATATAAAGTCTTTGACAGGTTTAAATAATTTAAGGCTCTGGTGGAAAAACGGACATAGAAGAAGATAAAGGTGTGCAGGATAGATAAGAGTGGTGAGTTTTGCAAGAAGGAATTTTAAGAGTTCTGTAAGTGTGGTATAACACAAAATAAGACTACTCCATACACAGCTTAGCAAAATGGAGTTGCAGAAATAATGAACAGAACATTGATCGAAAAGGCAAGAAGCATGCTTAGAGGTGCTAGGTTAGGATAGGAATTCTAGGCAGAGGCGGTGGAGATTGCATGTTACCTAGTCAACAAATCAGCTCATCAATGTTGGAGGATAAGACTCCACAAGAGGTCTCGAATGGTAAGAAACCATCGCTTTCACATCTGAGGGTATTTGTATGTGATGCATATGTACATGTTCCATTGGAAAAAAGAACCAAGTTGGATAGTAAATCTGAAAGGTGCATTTTATTGGGTATAAGGTTGGCTTAAAAGGTTATATGATTTAGAACCCAGAAACAACGAAGGTTGTGTACAACAAAGATGTGGTGTTTACAAAAGTGAAAGATGTTATTAAACATGAAGTCCCATCAAAGGAACCTAAGAAGATAGAGTTCGAGCTAAAGGAGGAAGAATCAGACACTACAACAAAACATGAATTAGACGATGAAGAGCCACAAACTCCAGTCATGAGAAGATTAGTTCGAGAAAGAAGGAAACTAGAAAGGTATAGTCCATATACTTTGTGTTTAAATTTTTCTTTATCTATTATTGATGATGATCCCAGAACTGTCAGTGAGGCAATAGATTCAGAGGATGGTAAACTCTAGTAAGAGGCCATGGTTGATGAAATGGCATCTTCATATAAAAATAAGGCTTGGGATCTGGTGGAACTATTTTCTAGAAGGAAACCCACTAGCAAAAAATGGGTGTTTAAGATGAAGATGAATGTAGAATTCAAGGTGGAGAAATACAAATATTAGTTGGTAGCAAAAGGTTATTCACAGGTGTCAGGAATCGATTTTGGTGTTATTTTTTCTCTTGTTGCCAAGATAATTTCTATTAGATTACTTTTATCTGTTGCTGCTACTTTTGATTCTGAGGTAGAACAGATGGATGTGAAGACAAGATTTCTTGACATGGATCTAGAAGAAGAGATATACATGAAGCAACCTGAAGGCTTTATGGTGAAAGGTAAGAAAGAACTGGTATGCAAGTTAAAAAATCCTTTGTATGGGTTTAAAAAGTCACCAAGGATGTGGTATCAGAAATTTGATACATTTATAAGGGGACTAAGCTTCACCAGAAGCAAAGCTGATCACTGTATATATTTTAAATTAATTGGTGACCGTGTTATTTGTTTGGTCTTGTATGTGGATGATATGTTGTTGATTGGAAATGACAAAGAAATTAACCAAAAATTGAAGACCCAATTGTCCTCCAAATTCGACATGAAGGATCTCGGTGCTGAAAACTATATTTTGGGCATGGAAATTAAACGATATTGGTGAAAGAGGAAGCTCTAGTTAAACTAGAGGAAGTATGTCGAGACAATACTACAAAGGTTTAATATGCAGGATAGTAAACCAGTGAAGGTTCCTATTCCTATAGGTGTAAAATTATCTATTGAACAGTGTCCCAACACACAAGAAGAGGAAGAGGACATGTCCCATGTTCCATATGCAAGTGCACTCGGTAGCCTGATGTATGAAATGGTCTGTACTAGTCTAGACATTGCACATGTAGTGGAAGTATTGAACAGTTTTATGTCAAAACCAGGGAAGGAGCATTGGACAATAGTGAAGTGAGTTTTCAGGTATTTGCGTGGCACTAGTGATTATGGTCTGTGCTACCATGGAAGCTAGGATTGGACAGAGTTTTGGACATTCGTCGATTTGTTGATGTAGACTAGGCTGGAGATATGGATCAAAGAAGCTCTACAAGTGGGTATGTGTTTAAATTATTTGGAGGTGAAATCAGTTGGATGAGTAAGAGATAGTCTATAGTGACACTTTCAACTACAGAGGCAGAATACATGGCATCCACTCATGCAAGCAAGGAAGTTGTTTGGTTGCAGAGATTGTGTCCAAGTATGGGTTTGGTACATCAAGCTATAAGGATAGACTATGATATCCAAAGTACAATTTTCTTGGCAAAGGACCATGCTTATCATTTAAAGACAAAGCACATTGATGTTTAATATCACTTTGTGAGAGATATGGTTAAGGAAAAAAAGGTGTTGTTGGTAAAGGTGGACACTTTGAAGAATACTGCAGATGCATTGATGAAGCCTGTGAGAACTGAGAAGTTTTCTTGGTGTAGAGAAACAATGGGCATTGCAGGGCTAGACCAATGACGAAGCTCTCCTGTGGCTCCATCTGGAAAGAAAACAAGAAGTGGGAGAATGTTGGGTGTGTGTTATATTCTTTCCACGACTAGCCCTATATTAGGTAGGCGGACCTACTATGGTTTTTTGCATGGATTTCGCACATGGATTTATGGTATTTGTAGATCCGGACAAGGGAACTATGGTTATGTCATAATGCATGGTTAATGGATTGGAGTTTATGGATGCTTCAACATGTATATATATGTATTGTAACATTGAAAGGAATATAATGAAAAGTCAATCTGGTAGTCCCGGTTTTGGGATCTAGGGGAAAATATCTGTGTATATTTGTTTTATGTTTTATGCTCTCACCATTGTTTATTTTTGTTTTTAGAATTCGAATGCAAGTAATTTATGTATGGGGTTAAAACATACAAAGTAGTGGAGGCTACTATTTATAGAAAACTTGTGGGTTCACTTATGCATTTGGTGAACACACGACCGTACATGTGTTTTGCAGTTAACCAACTTAGTCAAGCCATGGTTAATCCAACCAAACTTCTTTGGAAGGTACCTAAACATGTGTTGAGATACCTTTGAGGCACCACTGACTTTGGTCTTTAGTATAGACAGATAGAGGGAGTGAATCTTCAAGGCTTCACAAATGAAAATTGGGTAAGGATTCCATCTGATAGAAAGATATCATCAAGGAGAATCTTCAGTATTGTCTCAGCAATAGTTTCTTGGTACAACATGAAGTAGAGATTAGTTGCATTCAGTTCGGTAGAAGTAGAGTACATGGATGCTAGTCAAGCAACTTGTGAGGCTATTTGGATGAGGAAGATCCTTGTTGGGTTATTTTGTCAGTAGATGGATCCTACAGTGATTTATTGTGGCAATAAAAGTATCAAACTCTCTTAGAATCCAATTTTTCATGATTGTTCCAAGCATATCGACATATGGTATCACCAAATATGATATTGTGTGTAGAGAAGAATCATGTTGTTGGAATACATTCCTATAGAGGAGCATGATGCAGATATTTTGACAAAGGTATTTTCAATATGAAAATTCGAGTTTCATAGAAGCAGGATCAAGGTAGCAGATAATCCCTTTCTTAATGGATTGCAGATTTCTGTGGTTTGGTTTTTTATGATCTGAACTCGGATAATCCACAGTTTTCATTCTTTCTTTGTCGATGTTTCGAGTCTAGACCAAGACTCATCATCAGGACTTGATTTACAAAGGAGAGAGAGAAATGAATTGATGAATAGGGTTGAGGCTGAATTGTCAAGAATGAGAGCCGACCAGTTTCATGCTTGAATGAACAGGATTATTTTTTTTATCTATCTAATATATATTCTATTAGGTTCTTTTTAATTTCATTTATTATTTATTATTTAAGGATAATTATTATAGTTATATATTAATTTTCTTTTAAGTGAATAGATAATTATTATAGTTATATATTAATTTTCTTGTTGAGAGGGAGTGTTGAAAAATTCAGCAAGAAAATCCTAATTTAATTTTGTCCTTGAATTAAATTAGGAATTAAATTCTAATTCTAATTCTTATAGTAACTTGTAATAGTTAACTAAGTTAATTTGACTTAGTTGGCTCACTTAATTTGAGCTGGGAGTCTATCTAGAGTCATGTAGAGTGGTTCCTAAATTTTAGGGGTCCATGTTGAGTTCTTTTGAGTTGTAATTATTTAATTTAGTTTCACTAAGTTAAATTCAGTTAAACTAGTTCCAACTAATGGACGAATTAGTGGGAGATCCAGTAGTGGGGTGTAACCAACACTGCTCAACTAGTAAACTGAAGATTCACTCATAATTAACTCATGCATGTCATATCAGAGAAAGACCTAGTTGATATTAGAGTTTAGGGACAATGTACAATCAGTTGTATAATCATCTAAATTGGATAGATCGTGCATGAAATCTATGGAAGGCCTATGATGGATTGCACAGTTATCGATGAGGAATTTCCCAATTAAATATGGCATGATTCCCTAGGAAACTGCACAAGGAAATAGGAGCTTGGCAGGCAAAATATTTGGCTAAGTATTGGCTTGAGTTGGTTTGTGAATCAATGAGATAGATTGAGATAGTGTAGAGGTTTCTCAAGCTTGAGCAAAGCATTATAATCTTCTCATATTTCCTGATTAATGCAATATAGAGATAGCAGGGGATTTTAGCTATGGCTTTCGCCAAAAAATTATTGTGTTATGTGTGATTGAATTCTTTCTCTTTTATTCTTTGTGATTTCATCAAAAAGTTATTGTTTCTGCTGATGAGTATAGTAGATTCAAGTCAATTGTTTTATCATATAACAATCTTCAGTTTGAATCTACAAGGAATTACTACGTACATTGCATGCTAAAATCATAAAATCTTGGTTATGATTTTCCTTTGTGAAATGTTCATTTGGTTTATTACTAATATCAGGTTGTTACTTTCTCCATTCATTTGCATAGTATGGATACTTCTTACAATAATGACATTGAACTTGAGATTAATCATACCTATGACCTTGTGTTTGATTTTGGCTTGAGTTTTGACTTGGATTTTGAGTGTTGCATCTTCCACTTGAGCTTGAAAGGCTACTTCTTCCACCTTTGTGTGGCTTATTACTCTTCTTCTAGCATTTGATCTTTCACTTCCTTTACCTTGACCAGTTGAGACCTATCTTGAAGGAAAGGTCCATTGAAGAGTCTTTTTTTCTATTCAACCTATGTTCATGAGAAATTAGTGATGCATGAAGCTCATCCACTAAAAATTGTGAGAGATCCTTTTGTGTCTTCTACGTCCACAAGAATAAGATCAAATATTGTTGGTAAACTCCTTAAAATATTTTCAACTATTCATCTTTCTTCAAGTGTCTCACCATGAGATTTGGTTTGAGTAACCAGTCCAATAACTTGTGTAAAAAATGAGACTATTGTCTTAGACTGTTGGGTCCCCATAATACTAGTAACTACCCCATTACTATTGTAGTTGCATCCCTTATTAATATTTTTGTGCCCCTATTATCCCCATATTGTTATTATTGTGCCCCATAGAATCCCTCGATTGTTATTTTTGTGGCTTTATATTATTATTGTTAGGTCGGCTCGGTTATATTGTGACTCCTTAGACTCCTATATATAGAAAAGAGGTTTTGTCATTTGAATCATCCAATAATTGTTCATTTATGTAACGTAAAGGAGGTTTCCCCCTCGAAGAGGCTGAATTCTAAGGCATTGATCTATCTTTTCTATCTTTTCTTGAGCTGGGTTCATAACATTTGGTATCAGAGCTTTGGATTCTAGGGTTTTGCTGTTCCAAATAGGTCATCATGGAATGTTTGCTATAATTTTGTTTCTGCGACGTTTCAGAATCTAAAAATAAAACCCATTTGAGAATACATCACGCTGAACCTCGGGTCCAAATTTCAGAGCTTTTCGCGCTATATTTGCGGAGAAATGATCTAAGGAAGTTGGTCTTTTTGTAGACTCCTGAATTACATTCCAAACAGGTGACCAGGGGAAAATCGTCATAACTTTCTCTCTGAGCATCGGATTGAAATTTCGTAAAAATTTATAGAAAGAGGACAGACTGTAGTTTCGTGTAGATATTTTTTAGAGCCAAAGGTCAAAACAGTGACTCATGGCACGTCGTACAAGTTTTCTCTACTGAACTAGTCTATAATCAAGTCATTGTGGGAGATTTCGCATAACTCTTCCTTGGAGAATCCAATTTGAGTTAGACTAGTGGAATTGGAAAGAGGACATAGAAGGCTACTGCAGGTCACAATTTCAGAACTGGATGACCAGAAAGTACAAAGACACATCAGAGGCAATATCGAGCTCCTACAAAGTGAAAAAAGGTGTGTAGATTTTCTTAAATTTTTGCTTAAGCTTGGTTTGAAAAGTTATTTTGGAGGAATTCAAACAGCATAGTAGAGAATTATTGTCAGTAACTGATGCCTCGAGGAAAGAAAATTCAAACAGAAACCTGAAAGCTCTAGCATGACTCATGAAGAAGAGGAAGAAATGCTACATGATATATCAAAATTACAAGAACAAGTGCAACAAATGTCACTCTCACAAAAGCTAACAGAAGCTAAGATAAATGGTGTGGAAGCTAAGATGAATGGCATGGAAGCTAATATGGACAACTTGAAGATAGATTTGAACACAAATTTGAAGACAGGCATGGTAGATTTGAAGACAGATTTGACAAATTTTCTACAAGAAATACTTACTAATGGTGAAAAGGTAGTAAAGGAAACTCATGATGCGAACAAAAAAAATGTTAATCATGATTTCTTAGACTCTAATGTGGGATCGAAGACCCACCATATTCCAAAAATCGATATGAGGAAGTTTGATGGCAACGATCCCGCAACATGGATATTACAAATGGAGCAATTTTTCGATCTCAATAATGTGCAAAACACACAAAAGGTACGTATTGCAACTTTATATTTGGAACCAAATCAGTTTGTATGGTATCAATGGCTTTGTTCTCGTAAACAAATTATCACTTGGTCAATTTTTATGGAAGAATTGATAGCACATTATGAGGATACGAAAAGCAACACTTTTTTTAGCCAATTGATAAGTCTCAAACAAAAGGGTTCAATAATGGAGCACATTGAGGAGTTCCAAAAATTGAACATAAGGGTAAAAAATATTCCAGAGGAGCATAGGATTGATGTGTTCATAGGGACTTTAAAGGATAATATCCAACATGATGTTCGCCTTTGGGAACCTGATTCATTAGAGAAGGCATTCAGGTTAGCAAGAAAATTGGAAAGCAAAATTATGGCAACCAGGAAGCATACCACTCACAACTATAAAGAAGGAAGTGTGGTTACCCCTAGTTTTCCACAACCTATAAGGTTGACACCACAACAATTGGAAGAAAAAAGAGCAAAAGGGATTTGTTACAGTTGTGATAGCAAATACACTAAAGGTCATAAGTGTATTGAGAAGAAATTATTCTACATAGACTGCGAAGAGGAAGAAGAAAAGGAGCAAGACAGGGAAAAATAAGAGGATATACTCCAGAAACAAAGCCTAGATAAAGAAGAAACGAATCCAACGATATCTTGTAATGCATTGGCAGGAATTCCCACTCCTCAAACCATCAAGATAGAAGGACAAATCAAGAAGAAAAAGGTAATAATGTTGATTGATTCAGGAACTACCCACAATTTTATTCATTGTAAGGTAGCAAAAGAATTGAATTGCTTCTTATATCCAGCCCCAGAGTGTCAAGTAATGGTTGCAAACGGAGGAACAATAAATTGCTTTGGAAAGTGCCATAATATCAAGCTATCGATGGGAGAATATGTATTGACTAGCCCAATGTTTTCCATTCCAATGGGAGGTGCTGATGTTGTACTAGGAGTCCAATGGCTACAATCCTTGGGTACAATAGCTTTTAATTTTCAAGAACTTTTCATGAAATTTTCCATGGAAGGAAAGGAAGTTGAATTAAGGGGTATTGCAGGGAAACGAGAAAGATAATTAGCTCTAATGGTATGACAAAGCTTCTAAAAAAGGAACAAAGAGGTGTAATTGCACAATTATGTTCACTAGATGTTTCCACATTGAAATCATCTATTTCTCCAGATCTCCAAAAAGTCTTGGACAATCATTCCAAGGTATTTGAGACTCCCAAAGTTCTCCCACCTATTCGTGATCATGATCATGCTATTCATTTGATTCCAGAAAGTGTTCCTCCAAACATCAGGCCGTACAGATATCCCTATGCCCAAAAGAGTGAAATTGAATGTATGGTTGCAGAAATGCTAGAGGCTGGTATAATTCAACCGAGTCAAAGTTCTTTCTCTTCTCCAGTAGTATTAATGCACAAGAAGGATGGATCATGGTGCATGTGTCTGGATTATAGGGAGCTCAACAAGCTCACTATTAAAGATAAGTTTCCCATTCCCATCATTGATGAATTACTAGATGAATTGCATGGATCAATTTACTTCACCAAGTTGGACCTTCATTCAGGATATCATCAAATCAGAATGAAGACTGAAGACATTTCGAAAACAACATTTAGAGCTCATGAGGGTCATTATGAATTTTTGGTCATGCCTTTTGGCCTTACCAATGCACCTTCAACATTTCAAGGTTTGATGAATTCCATTTTCAAACCATTCCTTAGAAAATTTTTGTTAGTATTTTTTTATGATATACTAATCTATAGCAAGTCTTGGAAGGATCATGTTGAACATGTTGATAGGGTGCTACAACTATTGGAGGAGAAACAATTATATGCAAAAAGATCCAAATGTTTCTTTGGAGTACAAGAGGTGGAATATCTGGGTCATATTGTATCTCATGAAGGATTTAAGGTAGACCCTAGCAAAATTAAAGCCATTAAGGAATGGAAAATCCCCACATCCATAAAGCATTTGCGAGGATTCCTCAAGTTGACAGGGTATTATCGCAAGTTTGTTAAGAATTATGGGAGAATAGCAGCACCTCTAACAACACTATTGAAGAAAGATGCATTTTCATGGACTCCAGAAGCAACACAGGCCTTCGAACATCTTAAAGAGGCAATGTGCCAAGCACCGGTCTTAGCTACACCGGACTTCACAAAAATCTTTATTGTGGAATGTGATGCTTCAGGAAATGGAATTGGTGCTCTTTTAATGCAAGATGAAAGACCTATTGCTTTTGAAAGTCATCCAATCAAGGGAAAGTTTTTACATAAAGCTATTTATGAGAAGGAAATGTTGGCAATACTCCATGCACTTAAGAAATGGCGACCCTACCTAATGGGAAGACACTTCAAGGTAAACACAGATCATGATAGCCTTAAATAATTTTTAGAACAAAGATTATCCTCCGAAGAGAAACAAAAGTGGGTCACAAAGATGTTGGGTTATGACTTTCAAATCATCTACAAAAAAGGGAAGAAAAAAGTGGTGGCAGATGCACTATCAAGAAAGGATGAGGATGTGGAAGCATTGTTGTGCGCCATTTCTATTATCCAATCAGATTGGATAAACGAAGCAAGGGAGGAATCCAAGAATGACGAAGAAGTGTGGGCACTTATTCAAAATTTACAACGAGATTCCAGTACGTCTGATACATTTAGCTGGAAAAATGATTCTTTATGGTACAAAGATCGCTTATACCTCTGTAAGAATTCCCAACTAAAACAAAATATTCTTATGGAATTGCACACTTCTCCCTTAGGAGGGCACTCAGGATTTTTAAAAACTTACCACAGGGTTAAGAAGGAAATTTTTTGGGATGGCCTTAAATCGGATATTAAAAAATTTGTAGCAGAATGTTTGGTTTGCCAAAAAATAAAATTGAAACAATTAAGACACCGGGTCTATTACAACCTTTATCCATTCCAAGCCAACGTTGGGAGGAGGTTTCAATGGATTTTATCACAGGTTTACCCAAGTCTGAGGGAAAGAGTGTCATCATGGTGGTAGTTGACAGAATTACCAAGTATGCACACTTTTGTGCATTATCACATCAATTTAAAGCCAGTACAGTTTCTACTACATTTATGGAAATAATTCAAAAGCTACATGGAAACCCAAAGATTATTGTAAGTGACAGAGATCCCATTTTCACTGGAAATTTTTGGACATAATTATTTTCATGTCTTGGCACTCAGTTAGTTCATAACTCATATTATCATCCTCAATCTGATGGGAAAACTGAGATAGTAAACAAATGTTTGGAAGGATATATTCGTTGTTTTGTATAACACTTCCTTCCATACAGCAACAAAAATGACCCCATGTATGGCACTTTGTGGATATCAGCCACCATCCATCACATCATATTTAAGAGAAAATTCTAAGGTTCAAGTAGTGGAACATCACATCGAACATCAACAAAAAGTCCTCCAACTCTTAAAGGATAACCTCGTGTTGGCACATAATAGAATGAAACAACAAGCAGATCAACATCGTAGTGAAAGAAGTTTTGATGTAGGTGATTGGGTATTCCTATGGATACAACCATATAAGAAAATGTCCCTCAAGCAAGCTAAGAAGGATAACAAATTATCACCAAAGTATTATGGTCCGTACAAGATGTTCCAAAAGATTGGTACTATGGCATACAAATTGGAGCTTCCTGTAGCTTCTCGATTGCATCCAGTTTTCCATGTTTCATGTTTGAAGAAGGTTATAGGCGACAAGCTCCCAGTTCAAACAATATTGCCAAAACATGAAAAGGAAGGAAAAATTATATTGGAACCGGAAGCAGTCACCGAAACAAGAACTCGACAGCTATGAATCGATCAATTTCAAAGTATCTTATCAAGTGGAAGAACTTATCCGCTGACGATTCCACATGGGAGGATGACAATTTTATACAGAAGCATCCAGAACTACTCAAGCGTTGAGGACAACACTTTTTTTCAAGGAGAGGGGCATGTTGGGTCCCTATAATATTAGTAATTACCCCATTACTATTGTAGTTGCATCCCTTATTAATATTGTTGTGCCCCTATTATCCCCATATTGTTATAACTGTGCCCCATAGAATCCCTCTATTGTTATTTTTGTGGCTTTATATTATTATTGTTAGGTCAGCTGGGTTATATTGTGACTCCTTAGACTCCTATATATAGAAAGGAGGTTTTGTCATTTGAATCATCCAAGAATTGTTCATTTATGTAATGTAAAGGAGGTTGCCCCCTCGAAGAGGCTGAATTCTAAGGCATTGATCTATCTTTTCTTGAGCTGGTTTCATAACATAGACTCCTTCATGCATATTGCTTCAAAATATCTTCTCAACGTTTGTAGCTTTGTTGCCTTCACATTTTCCATTCCTTGATATGTTGTGTAGAGAATGTCCCATGCTTCTTTGAACTTTGTTGCTGCTAAAACACTTGGAAATATGCTCTCATGTATTGTTTGAAAACTATAAAATGAGGTTTTGGAGTCCTTCCTATTGTCTCTCAACAAATCTCTTTCTGCTTGTGTCAATAAATTATATAACACTGCATCTATTGGTTCTTGGAACTCATTTTCCACTAAATCCAAAATATCTAGAAAACAAAACAATACCTCCATTGTGATTTCCTAATAATCATAATTCTTACCATTAAATTGAAGAATTTAAAAATTCATCAAACTTATTCTTGAAGCTACCATCAACCGTTATAGATAGAAAGGTATAAAAGGTATAAAGTATTTTCATAAAACATATGTTACCACTTTATACATGCTTTTCCTGTAATGACCGATTCAATAATATTCATGCATGCTTTTGCTATCATGGCCAATTCAATACTTGGATGCTTTTCCTTTCATGGTCGATGTTATCACTCAGGTTGTTCCCTTTGACTCCCAAGGGAATACGGCCGAGGTAACCACAAACCAATCTTTGGATTACAGGTCCTAGCCTACCTGCAATCAGAGAGGGCTCTCTCTTTAGGATTTAGCTTTGTTTTGATAAGGTTTTAGGCTAGCTATGATGTACTGAATTTTGTTTAAAGTTTTGGTTGAATGATGTCTTCTAGTAGCTGAGATGTGATATTCAGGAGGTTCAGTCCATTGGGCAATGGAGTCTGTGATTATGTGTTGTTTTGAGGAATTGAGTGAGAGTGATGAAACTGCAGGGCCATATGGCTACTCATGAAACAAACTTCAAATTGTGGAATATTGAGTATTTCCAGCCAGTGAGAGGCAACTAAGAATCTGTCACTAAGCTGGTGATGTGAAAGAATAAAATATTAATCAGGAGCAGATTAGAATTCCTGAGAAGTATTTACTATGAAAGATTTAGTATGAAAGTGAGCAACTAAGAATTACACATTCACAACTAATTCTGAAGAAAACATTCATAACAACACAGATTGAGTTCAGGGTGTTCAGTGAACAAATCCCGAACTATTCTTTTCTTGTACTGCCAAACATATGAAACATACAGCATAAATGGATTATGAAAGAATGGAATATATAGAAACATAGTTCAGAAAAACTTATTGTGACATGAAATAGCGTAGGAATCCTGTAGTAGCACGCAAGCACACCACAACACTTCAAAACAACTCAGAACTTCAGAAATTCCATTAGCTTCCTGTATTGAAAGTCTGAAATTATAGCATAGCTTCTCCAGAAGAAAAATCAACAACCTCAATAAGTTTATGCGTGGGGATATATATACAATCGTTTTTACAAAATATCTTAACGATGAGTCATTCGCTCAATAACTGTCTTTACCAACTTTCAAAAATAGCAGATACAATAGTTATTGCTGCTTTAAATGGACAATGAATGACTTTTCAGCTTTGTCAGAAATTCTTTGACTTTTGGAGGCAACTGGGTCGGTTGGGTGCTTCGTATTGATTCTGAGTAATACGCCCTTTACTGCTTTGTGGTGGTGCGGCTATCTCAGCCCCGTCATCTGCATCAGTTGGCATCTGCTTTGGTAGTCGAACTTGATTGCTGAGTTGGCCCTTTCAATTGCTTTGTCAGTCAGAGCGAATATATCAATTTTCCGAAAATGCTGACTTGTGACAGAAGTACAAAAAATATGGTGAACAACCTGTTTCTTCACAGCAGTGTTTGTATCATGCCCGTCCACCATTCCTGAGTAGGCAATTGGTGTCTTAAGATTATGCCTAGGGTTTCATCTACCTCAGTATATTTGTAGTAGTTTGGAGGCACTTCAAACAGATGTCCGATCTCATTCACAATAAAAAACAAATTCTCTAATTTGTCATAGAGACTCTGCCTAGAGGGAGGCCCTTTTTCCTCTGGGGCACTTGTTGCTACAGTGATCTGATTTGTGGCATATGTATTTACCCTCTTGGCATAGTTTTCATGAGAAAATAACCTTCCTGCACTGGTTACTAAGCTGGGAAGGCCCCTGTTATGTAATGCTGTAATTTTCTCAATGAATTTGTTCACCTCTGTCTGAATTTCTTGGCACCTTATATCCAATGTTTGTACATGATTTCTCAAAGTGAGAACCCTTTTCACTAGTAAAATGGTATCTATTCTGTTAGTGATACCCATTATTGCCAGCTGAGGGCCAGTGCGGTTATTAAGGACATTGATAATCCTATTGGCTATTTCAGGCATATTGCCTAGAGATGCCCTTGCTCTTTGACTCTCTTTTTGGGCCCTGCCTATAAGATCCATATGCTCATGGATGGTTTCAATATATTGCCACTGATCTGTTATAGATTGACCAATATTGGCCCATAGGATCTTCTTAATTTCAACTACAACTTTATCAAGAGAGAGCTCTTTCTCCAGTTCTTTTATTTTCTTCTCAAGAGCCCTTACCTCTCTTGTTTTTTCAGCTACACTTTGCTTGGATTTATCATACTTTTCTTCAATGGTAGCCAGTTTATCCTTGGTCTCCTGCAGTTCAGCCATCTGTGCTTCCAAGGCTTCCAGCTCCTTCATCATGTTCTGCATGCTTAGGCTGGGCCCCTGATCTGGTGTTGTTGCTGGCGCTGATGCTCCTGTAGTTGGTGCTGATGTTGAAGGGCCTGCCTCTAATGTTTGTCCTGTGGGAGGACCTGCTGTAGTAGTGGAAAGTGGCACACCTTCAGTGGATGCAGATGTCTGTGCTGGCTGCATTGGTGCCTCACTTTGTCTTGACTTTAGTGCCACCTCTAGTGCACTCTCTGTTTCCATCAATCTTTTGTATAAACTCAGGAGTAAAGCAACTACATCCTGATCCTTCTTTTGCTCTGCCACCTCTCCAGTTTGAGGGTGAAGGGTAGCTGGCAGCTTGATATGCTTTCTCATAGCTGCTACATCTTCATCTCTTTTCTTTAGCAGTGCCTGCACACCCTTGGGGTCCTTTGGATCATGCCCCAATTCTATAATGATCTCTTCCAAGGACTTGATTCTGTTGTCCTTGGCTTGAGATGATGCCTTCTCCAATTCCAGCTGAGCAGCAGTGTTGTGTAGAGAATTTTGTAATTGGTGTGCCAGTAGGGTCTTATCAGCTAGTGTGGAATATATCATTTCCCCAGTTTGCCCGTGCAGCTCAATTTGATCCAAGGGATGGATGTCCTTGGAAAAAATTTCCAGATTAGTCCTGATATAATCAGCAGCTGTTTGAGGTTGCTGCATGGTAGGCCTGAAATGACTAAGAGTCATTTTTTGTTCTTGAATGTCATAAGCAGACATTAATCTCTGCTGATTAGTTGGTGCCATTTTCAATAGATGGTTGTAGATTTGGTGTTTGAGGGGCTCATTCCTTTTCTTTATATCTATGAACTGTTGTTTGATGCTAGAGTCTGCCTTAGATTTCTGCCTTGAAGAGCTCACCTCTGCCCCATGTGGGATGTCCTATCCTTGCTGTAAGGAACTGGCCGATGTTTCAATGCTAGGAGGGGGCATATTATCAATTGGTCTCTCTGGTACTTCCTCCTCTGAAAAAGGGTTCAACCTCTGTCTTTTTTCTCCTTGCTGGTCCGTAGAGGTAGTGAGAGGAGTGTCCTCTTGCCTATCCCTTTTCCTTGTTCTTTCCTCATTGGCAGGTGTTTGCAAAACTGAGGATTCAACTGTTACCTCCTGCCTTGGAGGGATTGACTCATGTGTTTGTTGTTCTGTGGAGGCAGGTGCCTCAGCTGTACCTTCTTGCTGCTCTTCTTATTGCACTGATTTGCCTTTAGTCATGTCTGCTGGTGGATCAGTTGTTTTGGCAGGCTGTTGGGGAACGGTAGATGAAGAAGCAGCTTCTCCAAGATGCCGAGAGCCTGAAGACCGGACCTGTCCAAAATATTCCAAGTCAACTGCCTTTTCTAAAGTTTTAATGGCTTTCTCTGCTATTTCTTCTTCAGTATAATCTTCCATTAATGTGCCTTCTTTCCATTCTAATTGGTTAGCATATTTTTCAACTTCTGGAATGCTAATGTGGTCATATGTGGCAAGCTTATGCTTGATTCTTCTGAGGCTTATGAAATGGTTAGGGTCATAGGGTGCCCAATAGAAGCTTGTCTTGAGCTGGAGGGCTTTTAGCATTTGGTCTGCCTCATTCCAAGCTTCTTCCCTCTTGTTGAAGATGAATGGACCCAATTGATGCTTTATTTTTAGCTGGGCATTCTTGTTTTTGCTATGGAAGTGAATCATATTTGCATTGCTGAACTGCCTGAAGTATTCTAGTGCAAAGAGTCTCATGGGAACATACTTTGGTAGCTTGTATGGTGCTAACTCACAACCATATATCCTGATCACTGTGTGGTCTTGGTAAAAGTACCAATCCCCAATGCTATAGCTCTTAGACAATTGGAGGATTTTCTGCATATCATCAGTGAGTCTAGGAGGAGGGGAACTCTGCAGCAATGACAAGGCTAGATGAATGAATAGGTCAATAAATTCACATCAGTTGTATGGTGAGTAATGAATATGATGGCAGACTGATGTCCAGAACATTACAGATCTTCTGTTTCCCTTTGCATCTAGTCTCTTGAGGAGGACAGGGAAGCTGTCAGGCTGATTGTACAGTAGCAGATGATATATGTAGGAGGTATACTTGAATACCCTCTCTCTCTCCAAGTTCATGAACTGTTCATGAATTTTGTTGGCTATAAATGTAGCATAGTCATATTGGACAGCAGGGGGCTGTCCTGGGGTAAAAATGGATAGCACCACCAGTGTTGTCTCATCTACAAACTCACTGGTTTTGAACCCCAGGATGGAGGATATCATGTCTACTAACAGTCTCCCTATGTCATTAAACCAGACATGCAGATAAGGGGGAGGCTGCTTAGGCTGAAACTCTGGAATCATAAACAGTTGGCCAATTCTTGTAATTTGTGAGTTGGAGAGCTTGGCACCCTGCTCTAATAAAAGCTGCATGGAAAGAGGGACCAGTGGCTTTGTAGGTTGAAACTGCAGCATTTGATTTATGGCTTCAGGAGTAATATGGAACAAGACAGAGCCTGAAGGACTCAGAACAGCTCTTTGAGTGGGGTCATAGTTTGTGCAGCATTGGTGAATCAAGTCAGGGAATTCATTGACCTGAGGGAGATAATAAATTGGCAAATGGGATTTCCAGATTCCCAGGAGGTCTGTACCATCTTTGTGTTTCTTCCTTAACTCACAAACTACTTCTATGTGGTATTTGTTACACAACTCTATAGTGTCTCTCATTTGATAATCTCGGTCTGCCAGGGCTAGCCATTCCAGGTCCTTATGTGGGGCATTTAATGGGGCAATGTTTAATGCCACAAGGGTCTCCATGGTTAATTGATATGTGAAGCTGTGTTGAACTTGATTTTCTGGGTACAGCGCTATAGAGTAGTGAATTCTCAACAAGGAGAGCAACTTGCAGAGAGAACAAGGTAAGTTGGGGTAAAACTGAGTTGAAATGCTCCTGGGAGAGGTTCAATGAGCAAATGTTGAGATTTGAGAGTTGGTTTCCCGGTGGATTTGTCTAGCAGTGGTCTAGATTTGCGAATGCGCAAACAAGCTGTAGATTTGTGGAAATTTGGCACAATGTGGGACCTGTGTAGGTAAATCTGGGCTTACAGTGGGAAATGAGACACTGGTCAGTGAGGATTACTGGTAACTTTTGTGTTTTCCCTTTTTTCTTTGTTTGTTCAGTGAATTATGCAAAAACCAAGGCGCGGAGAGAGGAACTGATAAATACCTGGGTGCACTTGGACAATGGCACTGATGTACAGGTGGATTTACGACGACAGCAGCAAGGGAGCAGTCTTCAAGGTTGGCGGGAAAACAACGTAATTGCTCATGCAGGAGTACAGTGGGTACTTTTGGAAATAACGCGAAAAAACAAGTTTTTTGGGCAAAATAGGGAAAATTTGGCCTTTGGCGCCTTTTGTTGGATGACATCAGCATGACGTCATAGGTGGGGTCGGGTACGGAGTGATGACGTGGCAGCCAGTGAGTGGCTCCACGTGGGTAGGTGACATGGCGGACAGCTCGGAGCAAGGGCAGATGGGGCGGCAACGTAATGCTGAGGCGGCAGTGACGTAAGGGTGACGTGGAAGTGACGTATGGCGGAGATACAAGGGCGGTAAGCGGTAATTTCGGACCGCTTATAATACGTGAGTTGTTTTGGCATGAGGCCGCCCGACACAACCTGGGAACGACACGCATCTGAGCCCTGACGTCACCCTCTGACAGATTTCGGGCGTTATCGTTCGGGCATCGGAGGCGGTCCAATATTGCTGTGGGTCGTCGGATGGGAGGGCCCGGATCCGACGGTCGACGGGCTGCGGAGGTGATGGGTGGATACGGCGGGTCCCGGCGGGGATTTAATAATATATTTTTTTGTTTTTTGTGGTGAGCGCGCCGAAACACATACTTTTGGAAAAGGGGTAAAAGTGGGTTTTTAACATGGTTTTATGCAAATGGCGCGGGTAATGCATTGTGATGGGATTGTAAGGGGATAAGGGTAGGGTTAGGTTATTAAACTAACCAAATGTTAGTTTAATCCCCGACTTTAAACGAACCATATACAACAAAACTTTGATTCTGCATGATTTTCCACATTTTGAACATATGGCTATAATGCCAAAAGGGGGGGTATTTACATATGTTGTGGGCCTTTTTCACAATAGTGATATAGTAGTAAGGGAAAAAAGGGGAACATAGGGATTTAGATAATAAAGTTAGAAGTTAATGTGAATTGGGGATATGAGAGGTTGGAAGTGTGGGATAGAAAACTAAGTTTAGTGAGTAAACTTAGATTTTTAGGAGTTGATGGGAAATGGTTTTACACAAGAAATGTGGCTTCTTTTCGGAGGAGAAAGTGAAAACTCATCATGAAATTTCCAAGAAGAAATACGAGGAATATTTGGGAAAATCCTGAAGTCCTCCATGGGATGTTAGAAAGGGAGTCTTTGGGGGAAATCAGGGGAGTTAGACATGCTTCTATATTTGCTTTCAAAATGCTACATAGATACCTTTGCAACTGCCAACACATGCCCTCTTGATCAAGGCCAAAACTGAATAGGATCAAGATTCTGCAACTTCTGGCTACCTACCCAACTTACAAACTAGCATTTTTTGTTACTTCAGGGAGGGTGCATATAGACTTGCAGACCCTCATATGCTCTTTTCTTTTTGCTGCCCTCCTATCTAAATCTACCCTTATATATTCCAAGGGCTCAGATTAAGCTAGTGGGCTCCTTTCTTTCTCTATCCAGCTAGTCATCTGTCAAGCTTGAACTGTTTGAACAGGTACTCATTACCTACTCTAAAACAAGCAATTTAAAACATGGCATGGCCCAGCTTGAACTGTTGAGCCATGCCTCAAGATAGCAGTGGCATTTTGATTGGCCACTTTCCTGGTCTTTCTTTGGGGTTCATTTCAATTCTTTTTTCTTTTGACCATTTCATTTTCTTGCCTTTTGATTATTCCTTTAAGGCATACCCTCTTTACATTTTTTAACTTTTGGCTTTTTCCATAAAAAATGGAACCTTTGTATCATCAAAGATGATCATTTTTAGCATTTCCACAATCATGAAATATGAAACCCTATTGGTATAGGAGGCTAACAGTCAAGAAAATAATATTATGAACTAAACTTCGTAAGAGTATGTGGAGGGGATTTCGTTGGACCAAACGTTCTCTTTAGAGTAGAGAAATTCCATTCACTCTCTTGGGTGTTCCTCATTAAAAGTGATGTTAATAATTATGTTTTATGTGTGGACAACAGTAAGTTCAGATGGTCCTCTAGAATTTATTTATTTATTAATAAATCTTTCATCAAATTATTATTACATATATTTTCAATGTATATTATTTTCTTTAGATTTTATTATATTAATATTATATTATTTTACATATTTTATTTATATTATATTTTTTCACTTGGATATTATTTTTTCATGTTTTAATATATTAATATTATATTATTTTATATATTTCATTTATATTAACACACATACACATACATAATCATATATAATATATTAGGCATATTATTTATATTTAAATATATCTTATTTTTTTTCTAATAAGTAATGTTTTATTTCTCTTAGTTTATGAGTAAATATTTTTTTTGAATTGTTTATGTAGTAGTGTATGTAGTTATAGGTGTTAATATTTCAATGTTATTGTAAATTATGATACTTTTAATTATTAAACTAATCTAGATTCATTTTAACTTCTAATTTACCAAGTGTCGAGAGGGATTAAATCCCCTTTCACTCTAAAAGAGGTTTTCCCTTCAAGATATTTGATCCTTCTTGGTACTTAGTAGATCCAGATTTAGGATGGATTGGATTGATTAATTATAAACTCCTTCCTTTTAAATATTAAAAAGTATTAAATAAAAACCACTGTTAAACACCATCAGTACAATTGGTAATTAACAACCACATAATATATGACTATACTCAAATTAACAACTTAATTATGATTACTTTGACTAATTCAAAATTATTAATTTAGTCAAAATTGCACCTATTTCTGTAAATTGCACCTCATTTACACAATTATCACTATACAAACCAAAAATGAAATACAGTGTATGATATAATTTTAGTCCTCTTCATATGTATTAAATGGATTCAAGTGTCTATTTTTTAGTTGGGAACGTGTCAAAATTTTGTCTTTCGCTCTATGAATAATGACCAACTACGATAGTGAGGCACACATCCATTTGATGTTCAATATGGGAATACACTACCGATTCATATACTAAATCCATAATACCCATATCAACTATTAAGACAATTTCATTTATTTATGAATGGCCATTGGATGGTTGGTGCATCCAATTGTTGATTCATTTATTTATGAATGGCCATTGGATGGTTGGTGCATCCAATTGTTGATTTACTTCTTATTAATATTAGGAACCTAATCGAGGAAAATTTTGTTATCCTTACATGTTTCTCCATGATTCTTGCTTCATACATTCAAGTATTCTATGTTGCAAAACTAAAAACACATATCTTATGACATAGACAAAAACATTCACTAGCTCATTGATTTCATGATAGAAAAACATCAGAACTAAACATGGGAGCACATATTCAAAAAAATATTTTTCTAAACATTCAGGTATTGTGTAGTACATACTATAGTTACACAGTACATCATGGTATTTACCATTTACCAACTCTGTGTTGATATTTGTATGATCTTAGTTGACTGATGTTTTGTAGGAGCAGAGATCTTGTACACTGGTTCAAAATTTGATTTAACTCGCGTCCTTCAATCTGAAAAAAAAAAATAATAATAATAAATAAAAAATAAAAAATAAAAATATTGTTGTTTAATTTTTTATGTACTTTCCAGTATGGCACAATGTCATGCATTTAGTTCAGTGGGTGTGATTAATTCCAACACTCCCCCTTAATCATAACTTCTGACATTGAAAATTCTCAAACAGTCTCTTAAATGGACAAAACGATCTCTTATCAATGGTTTTTTGAAGATGTCCACAAATGGATTTTGCAACCTGCATTGTTGCAAACAAATTTCTCCATTGTTGATAGTTCTCTAATAAAATGATATTTAGTTTCAACGTGCTTACTCCTTTTGTGAAAGACAAAATTCTTGGACAATGCAATTGTAGAATTGTTGTTACAATAGTTTGTTGTTGTTCCTTATTGTTCATGTCATAAATCCTTCAACATTCTTCTCATCGAATTGTTTGACATGTTGTTGTTGTTTCTGTGACATATTCATCTTTAGCTGTCGATAGTTATACTATTGTTTGTTTCTTGGAAGGCCATGAAATGGCTCTTGAACCCATATGGAAAACATAGTATGATGTGCTCTTTCAGTGATCGACACTTCCTGACTAGTCATTTTTAGTGTAGCCAACCAGCCTGAAATCACTTTCTATAATTTATAAAATACCATATCCTTTAGTCCCATTAACATATCTTAAAATCCTTTTGGATACTTACCAATGTATCTCCTTTGGTGTCTTCATAAATCTTGAAACCAAACTCACTACATACCTTAAATCTGGTCTAATTGTTGTCAAATTCATTAAACTACCAACCATACTTTTGTATAGTGTCAGATTGACTCTACTACTACAATCTTCTTTTCTCAGATTCAAACACACTACAGTTGGATTTTGCACAGGATTGTTGTTTTGCATATTAAATTTCTTCAAGGTATCTAATGCATACTTTCATTGAGAAATAAAAAAGGCATTCTCTACTTGCTTTACTACTATACCTAAAAATTCTCTTAATGACCCCAAATCTATCATTTCAAACTCACTTTTCATGACTTCTTTGAAATCAACAATGAGGATATCATCACTCCCTATAAAAATCAATTCATATACATATAAAACAATAATTAAGATCTTAACGCCACTCTCTTTGATGTAGAGACTAGGCTCACCGTCACATTTGTTAAAGCCATTATCCAACAAGTAAGTGTCTATCATGTTGTACCATGCACGTGGTGCTTTCTTATCCTATAAAGAGATTTCTTTAATCTATACACCTTGTCTTCTTAGCATTGGAGCTCATGACCAAGTGGTTGCACCACATGCACTTCCTCTTTCAGGACTCCAGTAAAAAACATTGATTTCACATCCATTTGATCTACCTTACAATTATGTGGTGTTATTATTGACAACATTGTTTACAGTATCTCCAATCTTACGACTGGCCCAAACGTCTATACAAAATATCTTCTGTGTTTCTGCTTGTATCCATTGAAAATAGGTCTTGCTTTATGCCTTTCCTTCTTCCCTTCAACATTGATTTTGGTCTTATAGACCCACTTGACACCTATGACTTCTTTTTCTTATGGAAGATCCACTAACTCTCATGTGTCATTCTTTTATATGGCCTCTATTTCTTCATCCATTATTGCTACCCATTTTTCTTCTTTGATTGCATCTTCAAAATTAATTGGATCATATGCATGACAAAGAAAATAAAGAATTTAGATTGGCACTATTATCAGCTTAATTATGCTCATAAATTTCACTTAAATTTATATTTTTCATTCTTCTCATGCTTTCCAAAGACGGACTTTACATGTCACTTTATGTTGAACTTGGAGAAGATGGATTTGTTGATCTATGCATTGCACTTGGATGGGGTTTCGCATGACTGTGTGACACTTCCCTATTGTTTTCTAACGGTGTCACTGAATGATAACCTTGTTGAGGATGAATAGGTGTCGTAGGTGCAACCATTGATGAATTACATGTTGTTGTGAAGTCTTGTTTTCCTTCTTGTGGTATGCTTGATTTTACATTGATTGTCTTCTCCAAACTTCCATCCCATGCTTCCTCTTTTATGAATTGCACATTTTTGTTGATTATGACCTAGGGATTATAAATGAAATGTTATAAAATTATTGAACAGATTATGGAGCTCCATTAATTTAGAAAATGCATTGATGTGTTCCCCACCAAAAGAGGATATTGAGCTTAGTTGGATTATAGAGGATCTATCCTCCTTGGCATTTGATATCAGTCAAGGAATTAGATCCAAAATTTTATGGAATTGGAGAGAAACAACCCCTCTCATCAAAAACACTACCCTTCATCATCATTTGTATAAGTAAGAGGGCCTAGAGCCCACAAGGGATTCAAATCAGTGATTAGAGTTCTGGAGCTAGGAAAAAGTCCTTTGTATTGAGCATTTTGGCTGTTGATGTATGAACACTATTTCCAATTAATGAAATCTAGTTTCTTTTTAGTTTTATTTGTTTTATAGGGGCCTAATCTCCCTAATTTTAGGGCCCATCCCTGGGTACTCAATCCTCTTTGTATTTTGTTATTTTCTTTATGTATTCAGTCTAGATTAGTTCAATGGTTATTACTTCATTGGAAAACAGTCTTGATAATAAATTTTGTACTGGATTTATAGTGCTAATATTCATAAGTTTATTTTTTTGTGGGAATAGAAAAAAATAATAATGATTATGCATATGTTGTATAGAGATTAGCTTCCATTCATTTACCCTCTACATTTCTATTTCTAAGTTCTATTTAATAACTATCTTGCACTCAATTAAAGGTTTTGGTTAGACAATGTTAGCACATGCATGCATTTCTCGTATATAGGAATGTCACTTCTTTTTTAATAATATGTTTGAATGATTCACGTTCCCAGAAGTTCACCCTCTCAACTCTTCTTTGATTTTCTACAATTTGTCCACAATTACAAATTTGCTACAATAAAAGGACATCTTGTATTTTCTTATACGGGATAGACCAGATGACGCCTCTAAGGAATAAAGTAGGATCTTACACCTCTCATTGATCCATCCCAACCACCATGATTCACCTTCTTTCCTTCCCCTTCATCAAACTTGCTCTCAACACTTTTCTGTAGCACTTATAGGACAATACTATAGCACTATGAAAAAACCTCCAAATGCATTTTTATTTCCCCCACAACACTCTTGAGCACCCCTAGGTACTCCATAACGATCGTAAGACCATAAATATGAATAAAATGTATTCATATACCTAGTCTGAAATTTTCTTTGGTTAATAAAGTAAACATTCATTCCGAGGAATCTTGTAGCAAAGCAGTAATAGTTTTATGCTAATTTTCAACACATGTTAATGAGGATAATTTGATTTGATTAAAATTGGATTGTCTCATAAAAAAAATCTACTTAATAACAAAATTTACCCCATAGAATTTTCACTTGATCGAGTTAGGCATTTGGCATTAACTAGCTCATTAATTCGGGAATTTCTAGTTTCTAGAGTATTACTTTTTTGTTAATTTTTAGCACATGTTAGAAAGGGTATTTTTGAGTGATTCCACTTGGGTTATAGTCATAGGACATCCTACTTAATGTTGGAATTTTAGTGTTGGCATTGATGTCAATAAGCTCTTGGTGTTTCTGGCCATATGCATGAGTGACGAGTGTTTGGTGATGGATGATTGGTTGTTGGTCTTGTTAGTTGGCATTGATGTCAACATCCTTATGAGTAGAACTAATGGCTATTGAGGAGATGCATTCCATACATGATATGTTGATTGGATATGTTGTTGCTGCAGGTGATTGGAGTGTCACTCTTGGTCCTACATATTTCTCTACATGTGTTAGAGACATTTCATATGTTGCTTCATGTGTTCAGTTGTGGTTGTTGTTGTTGGAGGTGCTTCCATCAGTGTTTGAGGAAGTTGGATGTGACATTATTGCTATAGGTGTTGAGGATGTTTCTACTGTAGGTGTCAAATATGCTACTATAGATGTTGGAGCTGTCAGATTTGTTGAGGTTGCTACTTGAGGAGCTCGACATGTTGGTCTTGGTCGTAAGGTTGGCAGAATAGGTCTAACTTGTCATAGACTTATAAATTTCCGATTCATCAGTTGGAAAACTATCTTAGTGGCTTGGAGTAGTTTACAGTGGAATATGAAGATGATGGAATAGGTGGCAGAGGTTGAAGGCTAAATTAGTCATTTTCTTACTGAGTCTATGGCCCGTACGCATGAACATAGGCATGTGGGAGTGAATGGAAGCACCAGTCGCATGCAGGGAAAGCTCAAGGGAGCGTCTAAGGCCCCAGTAGCATGAAGAGATGTGTCATGGGAGCATCCATGGATTTTTCAAGTTTAGCTCTGCATTCCTTGTGTTGTTGAGAAAACGTTTAGCTTGTGACAACTTCCTTAATAAGAACTTTTCAGTTTATGGTCGGAAAAGTTTGCGGGACCTCCATAAGTTGATCAAAATTGAAAAGATCAAAAAGGATAATGGAGTTAGTGGTTGACTAGGTTAGTGAGATTAATTGGGATCAAATCAAGGATGTGAACATGATTATTGAGCTCAGTAGTTCTGAGTAGTTATTGAGTTGAGAACTTGAGTTCATCTTTATATTAGAGGTAGTTGATTGTGAGTATGGTTGATTGTCTAGTTGAGTTGCGGAGTGAGTGAGTGCTTGGAGAAGGGACTGCAAGCTACATGTGTTGTATTATGCAAAAATTCTGAATTAGTTTGCAGTTGTAGCAGCAGTGAGCTGATAAATGATTCAACCATGATATTGGTGCAATGATTGAAATGTGATGTGTGGCTTGAAAAAGTGAGATGAGGAAAATTGTTTTCTAGCTATTGTGGAATTTTTTGTGTGGATTTTTGATGCATCTTGAGCTACAAATATCATTTGATAGATATTTGATGCTATGTTGATGCAGTGCTCATGTTGAGCAAGTTTTAGGAGTCCAATTTGAAATAGATGAAAGGATGCAAACATGAAGAAAGTGAAGTTAGGGAGGCTTTGAGTAGATAGTGACGTGGTGGATTCAATAGAGGGAATATTTTTATCTATCCAATAGGATTTGGATAGTCCAATAGTAGTTGGGCGAGGATCGTTGATCGTCGTTGCCTTCAATGGATGGTAGTCTATAGATTCGAGAGAGAAACAAGTTCATGTCTGAAAGGACCAAAATATTGTGAAAGAATTCAAATCTTCAAGGCTCATGGGAGTGAGTTGATCCATGTATAATTTTCTTAACAAATTAAAAAAGATAATTGATCAGCGCAGCAGGAGCAGGGTGGTGTTTTTCCTGCGATGGGTTTTCCACCATAAACACTTGTGTTCCTTTGTTGATTTATTTTGTGTTTCCATGCGTATTATTGATGCTCCCATCTATGGTTGTGTGTTTCAATTTATGCATGGTAAAAGGTTAAGTAATTAGTGAAAAAGTCTTAAAAGTACCACATTACTGATTCACCCCCGCCCCCTCAGTATCGATCTAGTTTCTAACAATTGGTATCAGAGCGGAGCTCTCAGGTGAAACTTGATCGCTGGGGTGTGGATCTTAGAGATTTTGGTAGAATTTTTGCAATTTATTGTAATGGATCAACAAGGTATTCCAGTACTTAACGAAGGTAATTTTTCAACTTGGAGATTGAAATAAGATTCATATTCTTTTATCTGTTGATGAAGATATTTTTCTATCAGTTGAGTATGGAATTAAAGATAAATATAATGATTTATCTAGAAAAAATATTTTGAATGCTATTTCAAAATATGATAGCAAGTTTGTGAAAAATTGTGAGACTGCCAAAGAAGTGTTGGATAAGTTGCAGAATATGTATCTTGGAGGAAAATTGGATTTCTTAGAAATGAAGTAAAATGGAAAAGATTCTGCTTTTATTGCAGTAACAAATGAATCCTCCTCACAAGAAGAAGATGAAGGCACTAGTTATAACAATGAGAGATCGAGCATCAAAGATGATGAGAAATCAAATATAATGATACTAGAAGTGGAGATTCAAAGGTGCAAATCTGAAAATAAAGATCAATGGATGCTGCTGCAAATGTTTGATGAAAAGGAGTGTTCATTTAAGGAAGAGATTTTAGATCTAAAGTTTCAGCTGCAAGGAGGAATGAAGGTTGATATTGGAATGAGGAACTAGTTCAATGAGTTGGAGGATGAATGACAAAGTGTTAAGGCAGAATTGGAGAGGCTCAAAACTAGTACTCAAGCATCTACAAGAAAATAAAACATTGTTGGAGCACCTAGTTGCAGAAAAATAATTGAGATCCATGACCTATGCAACAAGCAAGAAAAGAAGAGAAGGACAGCAAAGAAGAAAAATATATTTCACAAGTGTTACAATTGTGGAGTTCGTGGTCACATAGCATCAGTGTGCAGTAATGGAGAGATTAGATCCTCTCATGAAAGGAAGCAACCAAAGGAGAAGCTACATCAAGCATGAATGAAAATATGATCTCTTTTCATCAAGTATAATAGTCCTTTTTATGGCTATTTTTTCTCATGTAACTTTTTTTGCCATAAGGCTATTGACTGTAGGGCAAATGCAGGGAATAGAAATTGTACTAACAGAAGATATCAACTTGTTCCTCATTTCCTTAGTCACATTAGACGTTTTGTATGTGACAATATTATCCCTAAGGCCAAGGATTGCAAATTTCCCATCTGCTTTAGGAGATCCAACCAAAGAGAGGTGAATATGTAAAGCCAACCGCATAAGAAGAAGGATCAACAGTTGAAATTTTGGATGAGAAAAGAGCAACAAGGTAATCCCATCAAAAATTGAGGCTTGCATGGCCTCAAGTGGAGCATATGGTTTCATTACGAGTTGCATGCAGATTCCTATTTATGTAGCCATATGGGATAATGTTAAAGGGGAGTATATGAGGTGAAGTGTATTTTTATGTCTGATCTATTTTCTTCTAGTTTATTTATCAGTTGGATCAACTATGTTGTTATTGATGGTTTTTGGAGCAACTGCATGTCGGAGTGTTTATGATGTGTTTATTGGTATGGAAGCCATATAGTTATTCTTATGTGAATTTTCTAGGTGTGATGGGGGTTAACACATTCATGGAGATAATTGTTTCTTCCTAATAGATCAACAAAGTGTTGGCATTGTGTTCCTATGCAGTGCATATATTTGACATGGATTTGATGTAGGGAAGATTTTTTTGTTGTTGTCATATAGTAGCAAAGACATATGCTTGCATGACATAGATGGTATATTAATGAAGATCATATTGTTAGATGATATTTATGTCATATATTGTCATGCATGTATTGCTGCCATGGAGATTTGATGAGGTGTTAGAGTTGGATCATCTAGAGTATATGTGTCTCATTTCTTATGCTTTCACTTCTAGATGAATCATGATGTTTCTTATGGTGTTTTGGATATTCATGTTGATTCATATGCTACTTCTCATATGTTGTTGCGTGGATGAAATATAAGTGTTGGGCCATGAATACGACCACTTTGTAACACTTATTTCATCCATTTTTACTCTTCTGTATTATATCATCTATTATAATTTATCATTTAAATCCATTTTATAAACGATTTATGCTCTCATGGATGAATATTATTTATTCTCCTTTATTTCTAATAAATTGATGATTATGCATTATTTTATCAATGATAGTTCTAATAAGTTGGTTATAACATTATTCACCATTTTTAGCCTCCAAGGTAACTTCCAGATTGAAGATTTGATTTTTAAATCTGCCAACTCAGAAATTCGCCGGTTTAAGGAGTGACAGTTTTGCGGTTGAGATTCTGAGCAAATGAAGACGAATTTGAGAAATCCTAAACATGGGTTTTGTCCAAAACGGGCCCAATTAACTTTTACAAAGAACGGTTTGCCCAAATTCGGCTTGTACAGAGAGAAACGCAGGGTTCTTTGAGCACGATTTTCTCAAATTTGCAGTTGCGGCCGTCCTCCAAATCTCAGCTGCAAAGCCAAATTCGCCTTGTTCTTGTTGATCAAATGGTTAGAAGCAAAACAATTTTGTAATAGGAATCATGTTTTACTTATCCTTATTGTAACTTCTCTCTGATCTCTCTCTATTTAAATGAAAACAGAGATCATAGATGGGGATGATTTGAAGAGACTTCAGGATGACTTTGGGGATTCGAATGATGGAAAATTGATGATTTGAATTAGAGATTTAGAAGCAAGGATTCATGATATGATAGGAGGAAGGAAGGATTGTTTTATGTTGTAAGTCTCAAAGCTTCAACTATTGTAATGATTTCACTATTTAATGATTAATACATAATTTGGGCATTGCTGTTCACTCTTTTCCTTCTGAAGTAACCCAGCAGCATCCGCTGGCAGCTAAGGGCCCAGCCTCTGGTGGAGTACGCTGCTGCTGTGTATCATATATTTAAAATTGCTGCTGTGTGAAGGTTTGTTTTCCTTTTCATTTCTTTAAATTGTTTTGTTCAGCAATCTTTTGTTTATGAACATTTCGCAGAAATTACTTTGTTATATTGAAATCATAATTGGATTGCGTGAGTGATAGAATTATTAATTATAACTTGAAATGCACTGCTGATAATTTCGATCTAATACTGCGCTGTCTAATTAAGAACCGTGGTCCATTTAACTGTTGCTCATTTATAATTGCCATGGTTGTTCAATTAAGTTACTACTCAAATATAACTGCGATTGTAATTGCTTCAATAACTGTGATTAATGTTCATGCTACTGGATTAAGGTTGTTGATTCAATTACATTTATAGTTTGTTGTGTCTTTCCAATTACTTAGTTTTGTTGTTCGGTTCCTTTAATTCTAGTTTGTTGTTCCATTTACGGCCGTTCCATTTTAGACTTGCTCTTCCATTTCCTATTTGTTGTTCTATTTTACTTTCTGTCGTTCCATTTACTTGCATTTGCTGCTTTGGTGTGAGAGAAGGTCTAAGGCTGTAGTGAGCCTCAGCAGTCGCTACCTAGCTCCCAGACCTATGGTCCATGCTCTAATTTCCTTTCCATCAGTTTCTAGAGGGATGGGTTATCGCTTCCGCACCCTTGACTGATAAGCTGTCTTGTGTGATTTTATCCTTTTGAAGTAATTTAGTCATAGTTTAGCATCCGTCTACTCTTATGTTCTCTGAACGCTGTACTACTAAACATTACTCTTGAGTAAATAGCCGCCTCAGACTGAGTACACTCTTGAAATAAAAAGTCGTCCCTGGGTTGACAATTAATGTGAGGTAATTAGGAGTTTAAAAGACACCTTTTTATCGCTCCACAATAAGTAGGTCGATTGTTGTTGCTCGTGATAGTTTTGATGCATTCTTATGGATGAGATATTGTTTAATCATGATGATTTATATTTTTCTACTCATACATGGAGTGTTGTTGGGAAAAGTATCCGATACGGAATGACCCTATCCCACTCTAAGGGTGATAGTTCCTTAGCAACAATCAAAGCAAAGCTATCTGAGATTACTTCTTTATGAGATGTAAAAGAGGGGAGAAAGAGATCCACTAACCAATGTCTTTCGCTAATGGTTGATCCAATCTTCTCTCCTTGCTGCTTGCCCCCAGCTCCTTGCTCTTTCACTGGCCCAGCTACACCAAGATCCTGCAAAATGGCAAGAGAGGGAAACTACAAGAAGCATACATTCATAATTGATTCAAGGATTAGAATAAATCAAATACACAAGTATAACAATACACCATTGAGACACATGCATATAGAAGAACCTCAAATGCTTTATTAATGGAAGAAGTAAGGTTCAGGAAGTGATACAACCATAAGAGGCCCAATCCAGCATCACCTTCCCAGCAGAAAGAAATCTCCTCTTCACCTCCTTCAAAGAAAATCACCCAATAGTTCTAAACTCAAACCAACATCAATTCTTTACATTCACCAGATTCCAGCCTCCCTAGACCTCATGAGAGAGATCTATATATAGGAGTTTTGTAGAAAGGATGAGTCAGCTTGAGGCTGGCATGAAGCTGACTAGTGTCCTCTCTCACTTCAGTTCTTAAGTCCACTTGGAGGTTCTTGCTTCCACTTGGAGATCTAGAACCTCTTACTCATCACCAGTCGAATTCCCTGATCCAAGTGTCATTTTGGAAGCTTCCTGGGCATTGACACCTTGAGGAATGACTGTGCCACATGTCCAACCTCGCCCAGCGCAGGTAGCCTTCTTTGCAGTTGACATTCAACACAGGTAGACAATGGAGCACTTGACATTCAGCGCAGATGCTCAGTGGAGCAGTTGACATGATCCAGAATTGCCTTGTTTTTGAGTGTTTTCAGGTGGAGAACTTTTGTTCAGTGCTGGGGTTTGCTGGCCTTGTTCCTCTAGGGGTAGGAACAACATGTTTAGGGACTTTGGATCCCTTAGATTATGGACATTTCATGCTTCATGCTGTAAGGCACAAAAATGTCTATAACAGTTGCCCCCTAAAGTATGAGGTCGTTTATCGAGTGAAATGCTTTATCAGGAGGATCCGAATTTCATTCAATCGCTGAGAGGTGACCTGTAATAAGATACAATACAATACATTATGTTTCATACTACTTTCATGATCGAGCTGAGGCGGGCATTCCCATGCTTAGCTTTATAAATACATTTTTCTGTACATAGAACACACAATCGTCTGATGGTAGACTGATAATTCTCTGCTGAAATTATCATCCTTTAAGTAGGATGATCATCTGTTGCACATGTCAATGTCTTTATTTCCTGAATATATATCGCAGCCCGGATGGATGAAACTAGATCCGGGGTCTTCAAACTCGTCCGATCTTCACTCTAAGTACAAGTCGATCCATGTGAGAATTTCTTGGAGGCGAACATGGAAAGACATCGCTTGATTACCAGTCAATGATGTAAATTGTTAACAAGCGCGAGAGGAATCACCGATAATGATGATGACCCTCAAGGTACGGCAGTACAATCCACATGGTGTGAATAAAGGACTTGGCGTCGAACACCACGCAGAATCTTTCGGTCGAAGGTCATTGATGCATACCTGTCGCCGGAAGTGAGAAACTTGCCATTGAGGCATGCAAGCTTCAAAGTACTGAGGGGGGTGTTCCTAGATCAACTTCTTGGATAATGAGCTGAAGTCGACAAGAAGCGATCCGTCAAAGGAGGGCCTTAATGAATCCCACATCAGTGACACGGAACGGAGCTAATGATTGTGATGAAGGTGAAAACGATTTGTGAAATATGATTCAGGGTGGCGGTCATGAAAGGATGAAAAATGATGTATGGTAGTGGATGGGACACGGTTGACTCTTTCTGAACAACATCTCTTGAACATATAACGACACTGATGCGATGGATCGGTAGCATTACCCCAAATGTGGATGGTTTGGCGAGACCATGGTGATGAGACCGGTGAATGAAACAACCCAACCCGATGTGGTACGGAGGAAAAGTGTCATGTTCAAGAGCGACTTGCTACCATTAAAGCTTTGAGGTTCTCCCAATTTTTCCCCAGTCATTTCTGACCAGTACCTCTTTATTTTTGTCAAGCTTGAGGAGGATAACATATGCTTGTTCTATAACCCGCCCTTCGGGCAAGCCCATCGCTATGTTTTAACGAGCTTAGCGATAGGGAAACTCGTTCTCGTCTAAAGACAAGTTTTTCGCTATTTAATCATTTTAACGAGTCTAACGACAAGGATAACTCGGTCCTTTTCTTTTTTAGAGAGTCTGAAAAGGTACTTAAAGTTAACTCCAAAATTCCTTTTTCATCATCTAATCCCTTAAGTCCGAAAAATTATAAAACAATACGAAAGGGATGAGTTTTCGATAATTTTAACTAGCCGAATAAAACAAGCGCTCGACCTTTTTGTGCAATAATCCCTCCGGTCCAAAAGATTAAAATCTAGAGGAGGGATAGCTCTTCCGGTCCTTTTAACGAGCTGGAAGGCCAAAACTCGACAAACTTTTCATATTTTACGAGTCAGTTGAAAAGAGCTTAAAGAAGACTCGTCTTTTGAGGAACGAGTGATAAACAGGGATAGCAACTAATTCCAGGTACAGGTTGGAATTTTCCAATCACGGCAGTGTCACAAGGATGGCTAGGTGAAATCACTCTTTGCAACTGTTCCTCAAAATGGGTAAACAATCATATGGAGGTGAACGATCGGCCAAATGAAAGTGGAGGTGGCAGGTGCAAACACGACCAAGGCTTTTATGGCTGATAAATTTATGATCACAGTGGTTATTTACCGGGATAGGTTCATTTTTTATTTAAAAATGAGCTTAAACTCTGGAGGAAACATTGCTCACTGCTTATATTCATTTTTTAACGAGCATGAAGACCGCATTAAAACTGCTCGGATCTTGCGTTTATTTTTTAATGAGCATGAACTTTATGCTAAAACTGCTCGATTTATATAGTCAAATTTTGATTTTTACCATAAATAGCTTTTTTGTTTTCAAGGATAGCACTGCATTCTCAATTGCTGCAACAAACTTTGTTAGAAATACATAATCACGAGACGAAAACCCTAATATTTTGCTTTGAACTACGTAAAAAGCTATTAAAAAGTGTTTTTACCTCTCATTTTACCATTTCATTTGCATTTGGTTTGTTGGAGCTCTGGAGGTGCCTCTTCCCCCTTGATTTTCACCAGCTGATTCCGGCAGATTCTGCGGACGATTTTCAGCGCCGTCTGGACCAGGTAGGAGCTAAACCCTAGCTCTTTCTTTTCATGGTTTCCTTTTTCAGTTTTGTGCTTGTTTCCCAGATTTTCTGAGCCTCAGGGGTTTTTCCAGGGCGCCCTAACTTCAGCGCAGGTTCCCCATTCGAAACCTGCGTTGAATGTCAAGCTGCCTTAAGGCAGCCTGACCTTCAACGCAGGTGGGTCACTCTCTATCTGTGTTGGGCTTAGAAAACTGAGTTTTCAGCTCATTTTTTGATGAATTTTTGCCAGTTTCTCATCAAACTCAGGAACTTACTCCTTCTCTTGTTTTTTTTGTAGGGATCTTTGAACAAAATGTCCCTTACATGGCGAGAACGAGAACATGAAGAGGAGGACATGATTGCCCTCCATGACCCTGTCACGGTGAACGTGCTGCGGAACTGTGGCCTGCTGAAGTTTTTCTATATCTCTAGCATGAGAGCACAGATCACTTTGCTGCAGTATATGCTTGATGCTTGGGATCCTATTAACCAAGTATTCTAGATTAGGGGAAAATCCATCCCCTTGACCAGAGAGGAAATTTACTTCTTGACTGGATTGTCAAGGCGAGGTGCCCCCATTTCTTTGTCAGGTACGGCCCGGGGGACTGACTCCGTGAGAGATTATGTCTGCCAGTATTGCAGGGAAGGTTCCTAGCCGAGCAGAGACGACAAGGTTGTTATCCATGAGATCACTGACAGGTCTCTCAGGTCCATTCTTTATACCATTGGTAGGATGGCCGGTAGCGCAGCTCTACATGTTGCCAACAGATCTTATGTGCGGCACGCCTTGGAGTGTCTCCAACCGAAAGTATTCAACTGGTGTGATGCAGTACTTGTTCAGATGAAAAGTCAATTGACCAAGGTAAAGGACGGGAAGCTAAAGAACTTTGGATTTGGTTATATTCTAACTCCCTTTGCCTTGGAGAAAATCCCACTGATGCAGCCTCAGTATATTATACTCGACTTGCCTTCTCCGACCGAGCCACGCATGCAGAGGTGGGTCGATCACATGTCTAGGCATGCTGGTCAACCTCAGATCACTTTCACTGATGCCTTCTTCAGGTGGTTCGAGCGCCAGGAGATGGTCTTTTCCGAGTATCCATACGTGGGTATGGATTTCCGAGGTGACCCAGATTTGGTGCTACCGGATGGTGAACAGTGGGGCGCTATTGGTAAACTCTTTGACCATATCACTGTTTACTGTTTTTATTCATAATGTTGTTGTGCTTTATTCTATCAAGACTTTTAATCATACTCTTGGGTGCATGCAGATGTTGGTCCTGTTCATCCAGCAGTTCGTCCGAGACCGCCAGTCGCTACCCCGGCAGTGGAACCTGCTAGGAGAGTTATTCTTCGCGACCTTGACGATACTGAGACCCTTACAGCTGTGCAGGAGCATGTTGAGAGCCTTACTCTCGGTATTCCGGACGTACGGATCGATGAGTTACCTTTACAGCTGTAGCGGCATACTACTGGCGTGCCTAGACGATGGACTCGTCTCTTGCGCATGATTGCACAGGTCGTGACATGCTATCATGAGCACCACTAGGCTAGGGTGCCCCCTAGCACTTTTTGAGTTTTAGGTCATATGACCAATTTTGTCTTGGTTACAGAACATTATGTATGAACCATAAACAACTTATATATATTTTGATTTTCAAGTTTTATTCTGGTTGAGTTATATGATCCATGTGTACAATCATTGATGATGTGTCTTTTTTATAAATGTCGCAAATGTCTATCTAACACATAATTTGCTAATGAGTCGGTTAATGTGTTTAAGTTTCTGGAAATATGTTGATATTGAATTGTATCAAATTGTCTTTCCAAAATTTTAACCCTAAGGAACATGCGATAAATAGCTGGATTGCGAACGGAATATATACCATTGAGTTGTAGTATTACGAGTTGTGAGTCTAGCCTGACAATTAGTCGGCATATGCCACGTGTGATGGCATCAGAGAGTAGTTCTATCAACGCGCTATACTCAGCGATGTTATTCGTTGATTGCCCAATACACACACCTTTGAAACTTACTAACTCGCCACTTGGATAAAAAATGGCCCAGGCTGCGGAGGATAGGTTCCGTGAACTACGACTCGCTCCGTCAACATATCCAACACATGTCTCCAGAAGGTTCGACATTTGTAACAAATGAAAAAGGTGGATCACTCGACGAGAACAAATACTTTATCGAAAACAAAATACAACAAAAGCATGCAGGTTACTATTTAAGCATAGTAACGCTTGAGGTACAACCCGTTACGGGGCTGCGCCAGTGGAATTCCGTCATAATCCATTAACTCGTAGGCTTCTTTTGCTAACACCCTTTTAACAATATAGGGGCCCATCTATAAGGATTTGAATTTACCTGCTCCCAATTTATCGGATTCTTGGTCATAAAGCAAGACCAAATCACCTTCTGAGAAGATACGGGGTTTGACATTTTTGTCGAACTGAGCCTTGACTCGTTTCTTATGGGCCTCATTAGCCAAAGCGGCGTCACGACGGGTTTCGTCCAACTGGATTAATTCCAAGAAACGAGCCTCTTCTTCTGAAGTTCCGGGGAGGAGATCAATTGCGAGTTTAAGTGACGAAATTTCGCACTGGATCGGCAAGACTGCTTCCAGGCCATACACCAGTTGAAAAGGTGTGAACCCGGTCGCGTTCTTTACCGACGTTCGGTAAGCCCACAAAGCTAAGTACAGGATTAGGTGCCACCTTCTTTTATGAACTCCGATCATCCTTTGCAACATACGCTTCAGGACCTTGTTGATTGCTTCAACTTGTCCATTGGCTTGCGGATAATACGGGGTAGAGCTGTCGTGAGATAGCCCTAGCTTGGCAGCTAATTCAACCATCATGTGATTGCGGAAATGCGATCCATGATCTGTAACTATAGCCTGTGGTACGCCGAACCTGGCGACTACATTATTGAAAAAGAAAAGGGCATCTATTTCACCAGTGTTATTCAATGTAGGCATCGCCTCGGCCCATTTGGTAAAATAGTCAACAGCGACTATAATATACCCATGCCCCCCGGTCGAGGTGGGGTTACATTGCATGAAATCGATGCCCCACTTGGCGAAGGGCCCAACAGCAACTATCGGCTGTAAAGGTGCGGGTGGTCTTCTGGTTTTGCTATCAAAAATTTGACAAGCATGGCAACTTCTGACTGCGGTTATGCAATCTTTGAACATGGTTGGCCAGAAGTATCCTGCTCGTAAGATTTTTTGTGTTGTTTCATATCCAGATTGATGCCCCCCACAGGCGCCTGAATGACAGTCATTCAGGGCTTTTTCGGCCTCCTCATGGGTAAGGCACCTCCTCAGAACTGTATCGATACCACGACGGTAAAGTGTATCACCGACGATCATGTAGTCTTTTGCTTGGTATCGTATACGTTTCTGTTCAGAGTGAGAGGTGTTAGGCCTGAATTTCTGGGTTTGGAGATAAACTATGATATCTCCATACCATTCATCGCTTGTAGATATCAGAAATAAACTTTCGTCTACGATTGACTCTTCTGATGTTTCATCGTTGGACGACGATGGGAGATCGCATAATAATTCTGCGAAAACTAGAGCTTTCTTTGATTTGGATTTTACAAATTCCAGATCAAACTCTTGAAGGATCGCTATCCATTTTGAATATTTGCCCCCCGGCAACTATCGCGACAGTATATAAGTCATGGGGTTGCAATCTGACAAAATGGTAGTTTTCCGAAAGAGGACATAATGTCGAAACCTTTGAATCGCTTGAACAGCTGCAAGTGCTAGTTTTTCAACATAAGAATATTTACTTTCTGTATCATTTAAGTTTTTACTTAAATAATAGATAGGATGTTCAATTCCATCGACTTCTTGAACTAAAACCATCGCAATGGTCGTATCTGCTGCAGCCAGATACAGGTTAAAATCTCTTTGATAGTCCGGGGCATACATTAATGATGCTTTTACTAGACACTCTTTCAGAGCATCAAAGGTAGCTTGCGCTACCTGGTCCCAGACGAAGGGTACATCCTTTTTCAAAAGACGAGTATAACCTTTAGCAAGTTCTGCATAATTTGGAATGAACCTCCTCAGAAAGTTCGCTTTCCCTTGGAGTTTCTGAATCTGAAGCAAATTTGAAGGTGGAGGCAAATTAATGATTGCCTGAACCTTGCAGGGTTCAAAATGAATCCCATCCTTAGAGACTAAAAAGCCAAGTAAACAACCAGAATCGACGCAAAACACACATTTGTGCGGATTGAGTCTTATCTTGTAGTGTCGGCAATGTAGAAATATCGCTCTTAAATGCTGCGGATGATCAGTCCGCTTTCACGAATGAGCCGGAAGGTCGTCGAGATAAGGTTGAACAATGTTCTTGATGTCGTGGAAGGCATAATTCATAGCCCTCTGAAATGTCGCCCCTGCTTTCTTTAAACAAAAGGGTAATTTTCGATAAGCGAATGTGCCCCACGGACAAATAAATGCAGTCTTTGACTGGTCCTGTGGGCAAATATTTATTTGATTATACCCGGAAAATCCATCCATAAATGAAAAGATTTCACATCCGGCGCATTCATCAATTATCTAATCGATGAAGGGTGTAGGGTAGTTGTCCTTTGGACAAGCTTGGTTTACATCCCTATAATCGACGCACACTCTAATCGTCCCCTGTTTTTTCATAACAGGGACAATATTCGATACCCAATCGGTTAGAGGAACCGGGTAGATGAATCCAGCATGGAGAAGTTTTTCAACTTCCGCTTTAATGGCAGCGGCTTTCTTGGGAAAAGTATCCAATACGGAATGACCCTATCCCACTCTAAGGGTGATAGTTCCTTAGCAACAATCAAAGCAAAGCTATCTGAGATTACTTCTTTATGAGATGTAAAAGAGGGTAGAAAGAGATCCACTAACCAATGTCTTTCGCTAATGGTTGATCCAATCTTCTCTCCTTGCTGCTTGCCCCCAGCTCCTTGATCTTTCACTGGCCCAGCTACACCAAGATCCTGCAAAATGGCAAGAGAGGGAAACTACAAGAAGCATACATTCATAATTGATTCAAGGATTAGAATAAATCAAATACACAAGTATAACAATACACCATTGAGACACATGCATATAGAAGAACCGCAAATGCTTTATTAATGGAAGAAGTAAGGTTCAAGAAGTGATACAACCATAAGAGGCCCAATCCAGCATCACCTTCCCAGCAGAAAGAAATCTGCTCTTCACCTCCTTCAAAGCAAATCACCCAATAGTTCTAAACTCAAACCAACAGCAATTCTTTACATTCACCAGATTCCAGCCTCCCTAGACCTCATGAGAGAGATCTATATATAGGAGTTTTGGAGAAAGGATGAGTCAGCTTGAGGCTGGCATGAAGCTGACTAGTGTCCTCTCTCACTTCAGTTCTTAAGTCCACTTGGAGGTTCTTGCTTCCACTTGGAGATCTAGAACCTCTTACTCATCACCAGTCGAATTCCCTGATCCAAGTGTCATTTTGGAAGCTTCCTGGGCATTGACACCTTGAGGAACGACTGTGCCACATGTCCAAACTCGCCCAGCGTAGGTAGCCCTCTTTGCAGTTGACATTCAATGCAGGTAGACAGTGGAGCACTTGACATTCAGCGCAGATGCTGAGTGGAGCAGTTGACATGATCCAGAATTGCCTTGTTTTTGAGTGTTTTCAGGTGGAGAACTTTTGTTCAGTGCTGTGGTTTGCTGGCCTTGTTCGTCTAGGGGTAGGAACAACATGTTTAGGGACTTTGAATCCCTTAGATTATGGACATTTCATGCTTCATGCTGTAAGGCACAAAAATGTCTATAACATGGAGTATACATGATTTTCTACTCACTAATTTGTTGCTTATGCCTCATTGGTAATATGTTTTTCATATATGATGAGGCTATCCATTTGTTGTTACTCATGATGTTTAGCATGATGGATGTTGCTGCTCGTCCTTTATAATCATGGAGATATTTCACATGATATTTTGTTGTTGCTGATTGATTTGTTGCTCATGTTTTAGTTGATGATGGATTATTACTGATGATGTAGATATACTTGTTGTTGCTTCTTTGACATATTCCTATGTTTCTTCTAGTAGATGATTTTATTGATGCACATTTGGAGTATGTTGTCAGCCATTGGTAGATAATATGATCTTGTTGTAGGATCTTCATTATTGGGATGTTGATGGCCAAGGTGTTGAGTGGCCATGCAATAGCGCATGTTTTGGATAGTCCTTCTATGTTGCTACTACACGTTGAGAGAGTATGTTATTGCACATGGAATCCTTGTGTTGGATGAATAAGACATGTACTCACGTTAATTTATGTTTTGGGGCATGTATTGATAAGATCACCTTTATGTGTGGATATAAAAACCATGTACTATCATTGTATCATGTTTTGGGTATTTTGCTTATGGAGAAACCTATTGTGTCTAGCATGTTTTGTCATTCACTATGTATGAGTCAAATGGAGTACAAGTCATGTTTTATGATGTATATCCTTGATGTAGCCCAACTTTAATGGGCGCATGATGTAAAATTTGTCCATAAAGTCATGGTTGGTGATAGGAGGTTTTATAGAGGATTCATATGTCATCCATGTGTACATGTCACAACCATGTATTTTCTCCATGAAGCATTATGTATTGTAATGTATTGTGTATCATGTCCAAAATTAGTTAGAGTCATGGTCATGAGGAGTAGTCTCTTACACTTGGAAAGGAGCCTCATTGCAGTAGACAAAGTGTTGATTGCATCTCTATTACATGATTAGGGGGGGCATGTTCAGTCTTCATAATTGTCATGGCATTGGTAGTGGCGTTGGCAGACGATTTCTTTGTCTTCATGTTAACATTCTAGGATACACTTCTTTGGGTTACATCAACATGGTGTTGTGTATGATAGGGGGAGCACTATTCTCTTATGGCACATTATTGGCATTGTACTTCAATGTTTGTATGGCCATTTTCCATTGATGTCAAATGGGGAGAGATTTTGGATTGATGAGTCAACCACACATGTTGTATTGAGGTTGACGTCAATGACAAAGGGGAGTTTGTTGTCATTGTAGTGTTGGCATTGATGTAAACAAGCTCTTGGTGTTGCTGGCCATATGCATGAGTGATGAGTGTTTGATGATGGATGATTGGTTGTTTGTCTTGTTAGTTGGCATTGATTTCAACATCATTATGACTAGACCTAGTGGATACTGAGGAGATTGATTCCACTCATGATGTGTTGATTGGATATGTTGCTACTGCTGGTGAATGAAGTGTTTCTCTTAGTGTTGCATATGTATCTACATGTCTTAGAGACATTGCATATGTTGCTTCATGTGTTCAGTTGTGGCTGTTGTTGTTGGAGGTTCTTCCATCAGTGTTGGATGAAGTTGGATGTGATGTTGTATTATAGGTATTGAGGATGTTGTTGCTACAATTGTTATATATGCTACTATAGATGTTGGAGGTGTCACAATTGTTGAGGCTTCTTCTTGAGACAATCCAGGTGTTGTTCTTGGTATTAAGGTTACCAGAATAGGTCTAGCCTCTCATAGAATTATTAATTACTTATTCATCAATTGCAGACCTATCTCAGTGGCTTGGAGGAGTGTATAAGGATAGAGGAAGCTGATGGAACAGGTGGCATAGGTTCAGGGCTGAAGGAGTCATGTTTTTACTGAGTCTAGGCCCTAGACGCATGCACAGAGGCTTGTGGGAGTGACTGGAAGCACCAGTCGCATGCAGGGAAAGCTCAAGGCAGTGTCTAAGGCCCCAGTCGCATGTAGAGTTGTGCCATAGGAGTGTCCATGGATTTTTCGAGTTTAACTCCGCACTCCTCGCATTTTTGAGCTAATGTTTAGCTTGTGACAACTTCCTTAATCAAAACTTTTTGGTTTATGGTCAGAAGAGTTCGTGGAACCTCCAGAAGTTGATCGAAGTTGAAAAGATAAAAAATTATAATAAGGTTAGTTGTTGATTGGGTCAATGAGTTGAATCCGGATCAAATCAAGCATGTGAACATGATTGTTGAACTCAGTAGTTCTTAGTAATTATTGAGTTGAGCACTTGAGTTCATCTTTATATTAGAGATATATCATTATGAGTATGGTTGATTGTCTAGTTGAGTTGTGGAGTGAGTGAGTGGTTGAAGAAGAGCCTGTAGGATGCATGTGTTGTATTATGAAGAATTTATGAAGCAATTTGCAGTTGTTGTAGCAGTGAGATGAAGTATGATTCAACCATGATATTTGTGCAATGATTGAGTTGTGACATGTGATTTTATACAGTGAGTTGAGGAGATTTCTTTCCAAATGGTGTGGAATTTTTGTGTATATTTTATATGGAAGCTTGAGGGGAGAATATCATTTGATAAAGCTTTGATGCAATGTTATTGTAGTGCTCACGTTGAGCAAGTTTTAGGAGTCCAATTTGAAAAAGATGAAATGACGCTCGCATGGAGGTAGTGAAGACATGGAGACTTTGAGTAGATATTGACTTGGTTGATTTAGTAGAGGGAAGAGTTTTCTCCATCCAATAGGATTTGGATAGTCTAATGGTAGTTCGGCCAGGATAACTAATCGTGGTGGCCTTCAGTGGATGGTATTCCATAGATCCGAGAGAGAAACAGGTCCATGTCTAGAAGGGCCAAAATATTACAAAAGAAGTAAAGTCTTTAGGGCTCAGGGGAGTGAGCTTATCCATGTATAATTTTCTTAACAAATTAATAAAATAATTGAGCAGCACAACAATAGCAGGGTGGTATTTTTCCCGAGATGGGTTTTCCACGAGAAACACTTGTGTTCATGTGTTGATTGATTTTGTGTTTTCATATTTATTATTGATGCTCTAATCTATGGTTGTGTGTTTCAGTTTATCCATGGTAAAATATTATGCAATTGGTGATTTTTTTATAAATCTCCACACTACTAATTCACACCCCCCTCCATCTAAGTAGTGATGTAGTTTCCAACACTTAAGAAAAAAATTATCCCATCTCATTTTCATTTGTTTTTCTTGGGAATTTGGCAAGATAACTCAAGAAACAACAATCCTATCGAAAATTTGTAGCATTTTTTTTTCAATATATTCCTTGCCTATAATTCATGGTACAAGTAGATTTATAGCCTATGAATGCTATGGGGCCACTTTGGTTGAACTTAGGCTTGGTTAGGACACCATTTATCCCTTACATTTCTTTCTTCTTGAATGTTGATTTCTGAAATTAGTTTAGATTTATTTTCCAGTAAAAGTAAAATAGATCTTCTTATTGTTAGTTACATTTTACAACTTAGGATTGGTGGCTTACCTAATATTTTATCATTTGAACTTGTTTCACTTCCTTCTTTCACTTGCATAAAAGGTAATCAGACTAGGAAGAGGGAGGCCCCTTCTACACATACAATATTAGCCCCTCTTAAGCTTGTATGAACCCCATGTTGATAATTTATGTTAGTAGCCTTGGAAGTTGCATCACTCTTATTGAAATACTAGGGATCATCACGTTTTGGTGCCATTTCTATGGCTGGTGTCAAAGCAACCACTCTCTTGTTCTCAAAATGATTCATTATGTCTTCTCTACATTCATATTTTCTGTAGGAAAAATAAACTTCATTAGGCATATTGCATTGCATTCTCAATCAATATCTATCTATATATAGATAGATATATATATATATATATATATATATATATATATATATACTTCTCCAATACCAACCCCCCGAATTGACAATGTGGTGCAGTAAAAACCACATCACCTTCCACTTTTGCAGGTAGAAGAAGAAGAAGTGGAAGAGAAGGTAGAAGAAATTGATGGAGATCATGATAATGAGGAAGATCCTCTTGGATTTCCCATTCAATATATTTATATCAATGTTCATATGAAGAAAATTCCTCTATATTTCCTTCCCAACTTCCATGGTATGAGGTCATAGTATCTAGAAAATTTTCACTCTGAATTTGAAATACTTTGTAGAACTTTTGGATACTTATTAGACACTCAAAGTTTTAGATTGACTTTGACAACATTGAAGGATAGAGCTCTTAAATGGTTCATGAGTTTAGAGACTAATTCAATAAGATCATTGAATGATATGAAAAGGATATTTCTAGAAAAATTAAAATATCATAATATTCAAGAATAAATATTTAAAATGACTCAAAAAGAAGATGAGGTCATTCAAAATATAACATAGAGTTTCATGTATAATGTTAAGAGGGAAAAATTACATCATTTAGGATTTGATAGAGTAAAAACCCTCTTACTTGGAATAATCAGGGATGATTGGATTGATATCCTTTATCTCATGAGTACAGGGGATGTATACCAACTATCATTTGAATAACTTTTTGAAATATGCAATCGCATATCAAGAGGAAGGGAAAGAGTAAGTAAACCAACATCGATATTGATAAGTCAAGTTGAACCCGAAAATTCACTTAATAACTTTATAATAGGAATTCTTAGAATTCTAAGTGAGAAAAGTAGAAATGTTAAGAATGTAAAACGAGCAAAGGGAGGATTTCTATATTTGTGTTATCCATGTAGAATCATATGCTACTAAATATTTCCCATCATTGCCAAGGTTAAAGGAAATTTACTATGAGGATAATTAAGCAAGTAAAACACAAAATTAACTATAATATGTAGCTCCAAGAATACCATGGAAACCTAATCAACCTAGTATGCTACAAGATCCTAATTCACAATTTCAATGTCAAACACGAATCTCAAATTTATTGGAGCAGAACCTTTCCTTGGCAACCTTGGCCATCTCAACCCCAAAACCATTCTTGGTAACAAGGTTGGAGAGGACCTTATGGGAGAAATCCATAACCTCAATATTTTCCTCTATATCCTCCATACCCAACTCCATGATATCCATACCATCCACCTCCAGCACAACCAAAAACTCAACCACATCCATCTCAAAGATCCAGTCCCACTCAACTATTTGTACAAAAATTTCCAAACCCAAATAATAAAGTAACTCAACCCACATACAGTGTTGAGGTGCTGGTGGCCTGGGCGTAGGCGTAATCGATAATCGCTCAAATCCAGAAACGATTTCTTCAAGTTCAGGTGGGAGTTCCTTTGAAATTTCTTTAGGAGTTTCAGTCATCCGCCTTTTAACTTAGTTATTCTACTAATTTAGTAGAACTACTTAATTTTATTGGAATATGAAAAAATCTTCAATTTCCACCGAATCCAAAAGAAACTTAAACTTTGAGTTATTCCTTCCCGTGTCCACCTTTTTCCATGAATACCATCATGTTAACTCTTTTCCATTGATCTTACCCTTTAATCCAACGATTGTTGATTCACCCGATCAACAAAACAAATCAACGACCCTCCACCATTGATTAATGCGCCATTTGATCTGATGGTTAATAATGATATCGGGTGAACCACCTACATGACGGTTACCTGCTCGATAAAGAAGTTTTCTCACTCCTCCCGAGTGCTGTGTGTCGAGTGCTAAGGGTAATCACTCGGGCTCGAGATATTACCACTTACCACCTTTTAGTCACCCGATAAACAACCTTGCCTACGAGAAACCACCTTCTCGGTGATTAACTTTTGCACTTATCCAACACACGATGACCGTTCAATCGAGCAATCTGTCGATCAGATGGCTCTCACTCTTCTTCAGCTTTTGGTTCGATTTTGTCAGACTTTCCTCAGCTCCGCTATGATTTTAGCGCTTTTGCCAGATTTAGTTCTAATCTATGTAATTTGAAGCTTCACTAATTAAAGCTCTGTGATTCGAACCACATTCAATTACTTAATACACAGCGAAAGGGAAATTAAACATGATCACACCAGATCACACAAAATTCAAATTTATAGACCAAACTGGACTTCAAAAATACACAAAGATATTTCGAAGGAATTCAACCTCTGGGATTGACCAATTATACAGGAATAAACAGAGATACAGAGGATTTCAAGCTCTGAAATAAAAATCCTCTTTTCTTTATTTTTAATCAAAGCCTATGGGTCCAAATGCTCTTACAATTGTTCAAAACTTACATAAATAATTTACATCCATAAATCTGATCCTCAATCTTTGGATCAAATCTATCTAATCCTAGATGATTACCTGAACTACTTGATATTCTCCTCGAGAATCTCACTGAATCTGAACTACTTGAATTAATTACAAAATCACTCAATCCCTAAACTCTAGCTCAAATCCTATCTAGAAAACATTGTAAATTGACAGCTATAGGATCCCACTCCATTGCTTCTAAACCCTTTTTTGTATTTTTGGAATAAATTCGAAGCCTTTGTATTCAAGCCTCATGCTCCTGCATCAGACTCCCAAGGACAAAATTCTTCATGGGCTCCTATCCATCAACTCTTCTACAGAACTACCCAACTTATGTATCATGGCTTCTGTCATCCAAGTAGCTTCAGCAATTGGTTGGTCCTTCCATTTGACCAAATAATGAAAATACTCCCATCCTCTTGTCTTCTTCAACAATTTCTTGTCCAAAATCCTCTCTGACTACAATTCAATTGCGATAGGTAACTCTTTTACCCAATCAACCTTCTGTTCTTCTTGATCCTCTCTTGTGTCATCTGCATTTCCACCTTCATACCTGTATAAATCAGCAACATTGAAAATTGGAGATATTCCAATATTAGGGGGTAACTCAATTTCATATGCATTTGCTGAAAATTTCCTTAAAACTCTGCATGGTCCAATTTTCTTGAATCTTAATTTTTTATATTCCCTTTTTGGAAATCTATCCTTAGGTGTGCCAAAACCAAATCTCCAACCTCAAAATTTACTTCTCTCTTCTTCAAGTATGCTCTATTCTTGTACTTTATGTTGCTATCTTATAGCTGTTTTTTTACCTATTCATGAACTTCTTGAATCTCTAAAGAAAAATCTTCTCCTAGATCACTCCTCATTTCGGCTTTGCCTAATTCTCTCAATTCATATACTCCTCTTGGTTGCATTCCATAAACTATATGGAATGGACTCTTCCCTGTACTCCTATTAGGAGAATCATTGTAAGCATATTCAGTCTATGCCAATACTTGATCCCACTTCTTTGGATGTTCACTTGCAAGACTTCTTAAAATATTACTCAAACTTCTGTTCACAACCTCAGCTTGCCCATCAGTCTGAGGATGATAAGCAGAACTGAAACTCAATTTAGTTCCAAGCTTCTTCCATAAGGTCCTCCAGAAATGACCAACAAACCTGGAGTATCTGTCTGAAACAATGCTCTTTGGTAACCCATGTAACCTTACAATTTCTTTAAAAAACAAGTTAGCAACATGAGTAGCATCATTGGTTTTATAACATGGAAAAAAATGTGCCATTTTTGAAAATATGACAACTATTACATAAACTGAATCATGTCCCCTTTGAGTTTTTGGTAAACCCAAAACAAAGTCCATACTTACCATATCCCAGGACCTATCTGGAAGAGGTAATGGAACAAACAAACCTGTGTTTTGGCTCCTTCCCTTTGCATACTGACAACCTTTACAATTTTTCACATACTTTTCCACTTCAGCTCTCATCTTTGGCCAAAAATAAAACTGGTTCAACTGCTCATAAGTTTTGTCTACACCAAAGTGTCCTCCAATTCCACCACTATGTTTCTCCTTGATCAAATTTTCTCTCATAGAACAATTTGGTATGCACAACTGATTTATTTTAAATAATAGTCCCTCTCGCAAGAAATAATCTAGCCACTTACTTCTATCTAACAAAACAGGATTCCTACAAGATTCAAATGCCTCTTTAAAATCTAGATCTTCTTCATATAGTTCTTGAAGAAAATCAAAACTCAACACTTGAAATTGACTTTCTTGCACCAAAATGCTTTTCCTAATTAAGTTATCTCCTACTTTGTTTGATTGACCAGTTATATGTTTTAACACAAAATTGAAACCTTGAAGTTATTCTACCCATTTTGCATGTTTTTGGTTAAGCTTTGGTTGTTGCATAATATACTGCAATGCATGGTTATCTGAATACAATATGAACTCCTTAGACATCAAGTAATGTCTTTACTTCTTCAAAGACTACACCACTGCATAAAACTCCTTGTCATAAGAAGAATATTTCTTCTTTGTTTCATTTAGCTTTTAACTAAAATAAGCTACGGGTATGTCCTCCTGACTTAAAACAACTCCAATGGCATCACATTTCACTTGAAAAGGATTATTAGAATTAGGAAAAATCAAAATAAGCTTCTCAATAATATTTCTCTTTAAAAACTGAAAGCTCTTTTCTATTTCAACAGTCCATTTAAATGGTTGTCTGTCCTTCTTTATAGTATCAATAATAGTAGCATTAATCTTACTAAAATTCCTTATGAATTTCCTATAAAAACTAGCAAGACCATGAAAACTTCTTACCTCAATGACCCTTTTTGGTGAAGCCCACTCCATGACTGCCTTAATCTTCTCAGGATCCATCTTCAATCCATTAGCAGAAACAAAAAAACCCAAATATACTAACTCCTCTTTCATGAATGAACATTTATTTAAATTTATCAGTAAGTTTTCTTGTTGTAAACTTTGTAAGACATAATTCAGATGTCTCACATGCTCCTCTTTTGATCTACTGTAAACTAATATATCATCAACATATACTATTACAAATTTACCTATGAATTCTTTCAAAACTGCATTCATGAGCCTCATAAATGTACTAGATGCATTTGATAATCCAAAAGGCATTACCATCCATTCATACAATCCTTCATTGGTCTTAAAAGTAGTTTTCCATTCATCCCCTTATCTAATTCTGATTTGATGATAACCACTTTTTAAATCTAGCTTTGTAAAATATCTTTCTCCACTCAAACAATCCATCAAATCTTTAATTCTAGGTAAAGGAAATCTCTACCTGATTGTTATCTTATTGATTGCCCTTGAATCAATGCACATTCTCCAACCTCCATCTTTCTTTGGGCTCAACAATGTTGGCACTGCACAAGGACTCAAACTCTCTCTAACCAATCCCTTGTCTAACAGTTCCTAAACCTGTTTCCTTATTTCTTCATTCTCTGTGGGAGTCATCCGGTAAGCTACTTTATTAGGTATATTTTATCCTGGAATCAAATCTATGTGATGACTTATTTTTCTAATGGGTGGTAATTCATCAGGCAAATCATCTATAATGATATCACAATAACTATCCAGCATCTCTTGAATTTCAATTGGTAAATCAGAAGCTTTTGTAGAAGTAATTATTAACCTGTGTTTGGAAACTAATGCAAAATTTACCTAATCTTCCTCCATCTTCTATAAGTACTCCTTTCCACTCAACAGTAGGGTCTTTGGATCAGGTTTCTTTGATGCATCCTTTTCTTCCACAGGTAGCAATGTATGATTAACACCATCTTTACTTAACTTATATGTCTTCTTCTTTCCATCATGCATAGCTCCTCTTTCATACTGCCAAGGTCTTCCCAAAAATATGTGACACACATCCATAGGCATCACATCACACAGAATTTTGTCAATGTACTTGCCCACCTGCAACTCCACTTCACACTGTGCATTCACTACCAACTGATATCCCTTTTGAAGCCATGACACCTTGTAAGGTGTTGGGTGTTTCTTGGTTTTAAATTTCAACTTCCCCACCACTTATGTGGAGACCAAATTATCTATACTGCCACTATCAATTATCATCTAGCAACACTTCCCTTGAACCTTACATGCAGTCCTAAACAAGGTATTTCTCTGTACTGGTTCAACAATTTCCTTAGCTGGCTTTAATAAAACATTGTTAACTACCAAAGACTCTCCTTTCTCTGGTACATTTTCTTCATCTAGAACCTTTGTTGCTTCCTCTTCAGTCTTAGCAACAATTTCATTCCTATGATTCATTCCTATGTTTTATGGGCACTCATAGGCTCTGTATCCCAGCTTATTACATTTGTAACATATAACTTCTCTTCCTCTGCCTCTGCCTCCTCTTCCTCTAGAAAAACTCCCTCTGCCACTTGCATTACCTCCTGTGTGTGCATGCTAACTTCAGCCGCTGCTAGCTCCATCTCTAGGTGTTGTAGACCTTCCTCTAGCACCTTGACTTCCCCTTCCTCGGAAAGTACCTCTATTTCTGTCAAATTTATTCCTCATGAGTTTTTCTTCGGCTTTCAATACCATCTGATAAGCCTCTTCTACTATTTTAGGAGACAATACACTTATCTCATCTTGGATTTCCATTCTGAGTCCATTTACATATCTTGCAACCTTCTCATTTGTATCTTGGATTTGTCCTACTCTTATACTTACTTTGTAAAATTCCTCTGTGTATTCCTTTACTATCATAGACCTCTGTCTAAGGTTCTGCATCTGTCTAAACAATGTATGCTGATAATGACTTGGCAAAAACTTACCTTTTAGTTTTGCCACCATTCTATTCCAATTCTTGATTGGTTGTTTACCAAGTCTCCTTCTTTCTTCCTGCACTCCATCCCACCAAAGTGTTGCATGTCCTTTCAATTTTGTGACTGCAAACTTCACTTTTTTTCCTTCTTCTGTTTTTTCATAATCGAAAAATTTCTCCATATCATTTATCCAATCTATTAATTCCTTAGGGCTTAAGCTTCCAGTGTAGATTGAAACTTCAAGTCTAGGCTTGGATGTGGATCTCAATACTGATTTAAAGAATCTCATCTCAAGAGTTACATCTGCATTTTCTTCTTCTTTTGCAGCTTCAGCTTCAGGTTGACTGACATCTTCATCTCTTCCCATTTACATTTCTTCTAATATAGCTTGCATCTGTTGCATATCTTCCAACACTTCAGCATTTTCAACCGGTCTTCCTCTTCTTCAACCACCAGCACTTCCTCCAACTCTAAACGCCATGTTAGATTTATTTTTCTACTCCTTAAGATCATGTTCAATGTCAGTCAGTAGCTCTGATACCACAAATGGTGGCTTGGGTGCAGGTGTAATGGCTAATCGCTCAAATCTAGAAATGATTGCTTCAAGTCCAAGTGGGAGTTCCTCCTCAATTTCTTTAGGATTTTCATTCATCTACCTTTTAACTTAGTTATTCTACTAATTTAGTAGAACTACTTAAATTTATCGGAATATGAAAAACTCTTCAATTTCCACAGAATCCAAAAGAAACTTAAACTTTGAGTTATTCCTTCTCGCATCTGCCTTTTTCCATGGACACCATTGCATTAACTCTCCATCGTTGATCTTACCATTTAATCCAATGGTTGTTGAATCACCTAATCAACAAAACAAATTGGCGATCCTCCACCATTGATCAATGCGCCATTTGATCCAACGGTTAATAACGATATCAAGTGAACTACTTACACAACGATTACCCACCTGATAAAGCGGTTTTCTCACTCCTCCTGAGTGTTATGTGTTGAGAACTAAGGGTAATCGCTTAGGCTCAAGATATTACCACTTACCACCTTTTAGTCACCTGATAAACAACCTTGCCTATGAAAAACCACCTTCTCAGTGATTAACTTCTGTGCTTATCCACCACGCGATGACCGTTAAATCGAGCAGTCTGTCGATTGGATGGATCTCACTCTTCTTTGGCTTTTTGTTCGATTTTGTCAGACTTTCCTTGGCTCCACTATGATTTTAGCGCTTTCACCAGATTTAGTTCTAATCTATGTAATTTGAAGCTTCGCTAATTAAATCTTTGTGATTTGAACCACATTCAATTACTTAATACACAACAAAAGAGAATTTAAACACGATCACACCATATCATACAAAAATCAAATGTACAGACCAAACTGGACTTCAACAATACACAGAGTTATTTCGAAGGAATTCAACCTCTAGGATTGACCAATTATACAAGAATAAACAGAGATACAGAGGATTTCAAGCTCTAAAATCAAAATCCTTTTTTCTTTATTTTTAATCAAATCCTAAGGTTCCAAATCCTCCTACAATTGTTCAAAACTTACATAAATACTTTACATCCAGAAACCTGATCCTCAATCTTTGGATCGAATCTATCTAATCCTAGATGATTACCTAAATTGCTTGATATTCTCCTCAATAATCTCACTGAGTCTAAACTACTTGAATTAATTACAAAATCACTCAATCCCTAAATTCTAGCTCAAATCCTATCTAGAAATCTTTGTAAATTGACAGCTAAAGGATCCCACTCCTTTGCTTGTAAACTTTTTTTTTGTATTTTTGGAATAAATTCAAATCCTTTTGTATTCAAGCCTCATGCTCCTGCATCAGGTACAACACTTCCAAATAACTCCTCTTTATCTAAATGGTATTCATCTTCGATCAGGAAGAGTATTTCAAAAAATAGATTATTCTAATGTCATTGAAGAAAAACATCTAGAAGAAGAAGATTCAAAAGAACCATGTACTACATCTGATGGAGAGTAGCCATTGGAGCCTGAGATTAAAGAATTTCTACTATGCTTATCATCAGATCCTTTATGTGTTCAAGGGACTAATAAAAATATAGTAGATGATTTGAATGACATATAATAAGAAATCATACAGAATGATTTAGATGAGAAAGTGAACCAAGGGCATCAAAAATATATTGAACTTTGGTTCATGACAATCACTAAGTAGGAGAACCACTCTCTTAAATAGTGTTTGACATCATCAAAGTTAAAGTAGTTGGTCTCTCATACTGAGGTACATGTCAAAGCATATTTTTTGATCCCACACATGATTTTATCTATCATGTTTTTATGCACATGTATCCATTGGAAGTATTCCTATACTTGAAATAAATTTATTTATTTTCTCAAGTAGAGTGGGATTGAGCAATGAAAGAAAAAAAAAACACGAAAAGCATGAAAATAAAATAAAATAAAAAAATATCAAGTGAAAACCTCCTTTGAGGCTCCTGAGATTGGCTCAAGGATTAAAAACCTCCATGAGGCAGTTAGTGGGGTGCAGAAAAGAGGAAAAATAAAAACAAATAAAATCCTAGTTGAATACCTCTTATGAGGCACCTAGGCAGACCTACCAGTTGAAAACCTCATTAAGATATCTAGTACGCCTAGAAATAAAAAAAAAAAAAAAGGATTATTTACCCTATATATCTCTATCTGATGAATGCAAGTGTTCTCCAACCTCTGCAATCAACAAGAACAACTTAGAACCATAAGAAAAAGATGATAAAAAATCTAATCAAGGGAAGCCAAACTTAAGCTTTTACCTTCCTTGCCCAGATGCTCCAACAGAACCAAGGCCATGTTTATCCATCACCCTCATCCATTTCCAACATCCACGCATGATTCCTAAGCCTTTCCCATTCATTTTCATCACCATATTGAAGTTCCATAGTAAATTTCTGTGTTTCTATAGGATTGAAAAAATAAACGACAAGAATTGTTTTTACCATATCTCGAAAACTGTGCATCCATTCGACAAGTTGTTTTATTAGGAGATGCATAAGGATGATGAGAACAAGCTAAAAAATTTTCAAGTGATGCACAAATTTTGAGATATTTGTTTCCATCAAGTACAACCATTTTCCATTTTTCTCAAGATTCGTGTATCCATTGGCCAATAATTTTATTGTTATATGCATAAGGGTGATGGAAACACGTTCATTTTTTTTTAGGTGAATCTAATTTACCATTTGAGATATATGAATTAAACAAGTCTGCTACAGGATTTTCCTATATTGCTACAAGATTGTCCCAAATTTTCTACAAGATTGTGATAGGTACCAAAAGAAGGTACAAATCTTGTGTTTTTCACCTAGAAACAAGGCTCGTCCACCATAACCTCATCATCCATTTTTCACACCACTTGGCCACTCCTCCACCAAAGTTTCCACTTCTATCCATTAAAAACACTCCCTTTCACCCCTTTTTCCATCTCTTCACCCACAGAAAAGGCCTCAAACCCTTGTCCACTGGATGCTCATGAATTATCAGTATTTTTATAGGCAACACCTGAAGAAAATTGTGACCCTAGAAGGGTTTTTCGGAATGATATAGGAAGAAACATAGTCTTGTAGTAGTCTACACAAACCCTATAGGACCAAAATTGGAGCATCATATTGAAAGGGAAACCAACATGAAGGTATTAGAGGGTCACCAATTTGGTCTTGAGTAGCTACATGACCCTCTATTAGTAACTACAAGATTCTTGATGACCCAACAAGAAGCAACATCTTATGCAAAGATCACCTGCATGAAGAAAGGGCATTGGCATCATCATATTAACCATAAACATAGCCAACAAATGAATAACAAGATCTCCATGTGGTCATAAATGAAAGAACAAAACCTCCAACAATACCTACAAACATTCTTTAGCTCCAAAGTGCCATCAAGTAACTCCACATCTAAGTAAGGTATGGAAATGAAACCTTTTGGATTCCGTGAAACACTGTGCAATTTCTCTTGTGTGTGTTTAAGTGTTGGGGGTCACTATAGGAAACTAAGAAAGAGCAAATTCTTGGCCACCCAAAATCAAGGAGAAGAAGGGAGGTGCTACAAGAAGCAGAAAAGTGAAGAATTAAGGAAGCATCAAGCATATACCATTAGAAGGGGTAAGTTGTACCCATCCCTATTTTCCTTGGCACAAAAATATATAGGAAGGGTTTTAATATACACAAGTCTATGTTTCTTATAATTTAAGTTGAAGTGAAACATATTTTTCAGAATAATGATATGAAGGTGTTTTCTGTTTTATTCTTCACCTCCAGAGTTTGAAACAACCTTTAGACAACTTTGATCCCATAACTTTGTCATTGGTGGTGAATTTTCTAAATCCTATAGCAAACCCAAGGATCGCTAATTTTGACCTTTTAGAGTTCTTTTTGAGCCTTGGGAGGGGGTTTTCACCAAAGAGAACCTACTTATCCCTCAAGGATCTGTAACCACTCTGAGGTGCTCACCATTTTCCAAATTTATAGATGGATGGGATTCTTTGAAAAAATGACCAAGAGTCTATGATGTTGGGTGTGTGTTATATTCTTTCCATGACTAGCCCCATGCGTTGTATCTTGTTTCAGACACATCGGAGGGGTCACAGGGGGGCCAGAAGCTGATAAAGATTTAAACAAGAACACAACAAATTACAGATATAACCATACATATAGAGATGTAGTAGAAATAATACTTCATTTCATTATTGTAAAATACTGAAATATGCTTACAAATAGAAATGGAAATAAATTAGCTAGGGCAATGGTAGCTTATCTCTGAGAAGAGATGTGGTGGCTACATGCCTCTGAATTGTGTTACAATGAGGCTTGAAGGCCTATTTATTGTTGAGAAACAATGGAAAACCCTAAACATCCAAAAACCTAACCCTAGAAGATGAAACACCAAACTATGGGCCCCGTTTGGGTAAATTGGTACACCAAATTCTCGAGGTCGTAACTTTGGCATAAGATCTCCATTTGACGTGCACAATGTTAGTTCCTAGATTTACCTCAGGTTAAAAAGGTAGGATCCAGGGCCAACATCAAACCACACTCAGCCTCGTAGCTAGCCCTACAAGGATAGGAGAGGGCTCTCTCCGGGTCAATCTCAGCAAAAGATAATCAATGGGGCTTGAGATGACTGAAATAAAACTAATTTTAGGCTAGGTATGAAGTACAAGGATTTTATTTGATTTTTTGGGGGTTTTGTTGGAATCAAGGGAAAAGCAAATTTTGGGGTGCGGGGATTGAGGCTCGGTTCTGCAGAGATCTCGATGGGGCAAGGTAGGCAATCGTTTTGGCACTTAAATTTCAATGAGATGGAGGGAAAAGATAAGTGAGGTGTTGAAGAGGGAAAGGGCAATCATGAATCCTCCTCAAAGCAGCTGAAAACATCAAACAACTAAAGCAAACCTCAAGTAGAGCATTGCACTTTCAATGAATTCTACTTACACTCTTGTTTGTTTAGTTCAGAAGAAAGAAGATAGATGATCGCATACATAAACAAAATTCACAATAAAAAAGAGAAGCACTGTACCAATACAAATTGCCACATGAATCCCAAAGAGTGTTGCAAATCCTAGTCTCAATTCCTTAGCAAAATACTGAAAGTGAATGTACAATGAAGCTCAAGGCTTTCTCAAGAGTCCAACCATGCTAATGATTGAAAAACAACATAATATAGAAAAACATAGCTCTTCCTTGCCTCTATGGGTCGAGTTCATCATTCTAGGAGCTACTCCAACTGATCCTAAACTGAGAACTGGAATCTAGGCATCATAACAACTTGCCACTAGAAACAAGGAAACTGATTCATTCAGTTTCAAACAACCTCTAAACTTATGAATCTACTTATACAAGTAAAACTATAACATATTTACATCATGATCCCTCAATGTTTATCCAATTACATCATAAATTTTCCATTAGGAGAGTGAAAAAGTCAAACTAGGCAAAACTGGGCAAAAAACAGAGCTGCACAGTGAGAAATAGGCAAAAATCCTCTATGCGTCGCGCTTGATTCTCTATGTGTCCTGCCACATTGGAGCTGAATTTGAGGCCCTTACGGGAGTCCAAATTGAGCTCTTGATAGCTCGTTGGCAAGCCCTGCCTGTCTACTTTCCAACCCAAGTCGAATTTTTCAATGTGGTGTCCATTTTCCCCTCCAAAAGGAAAATCTCCCAATACTGCTTCCTGTGTGTCAAAATAAGGGTAGGGAGGTCATTTCTTGAGTGTATTTGACCTCTTGAGGGCTAGAAACTTGCCCAAATTTCTTGGTCGTGCACCAACAACCATAAATTTTCGTGCCAAATCTAAAAATGTAAAGTTTTTGAGATTTAGAGCCCTCTAGCAAAAGCGAGTGCCACGTGGCGCGGCGCATAGGGAGGCAAAACCTGTTTTTTAGTGCAAAAAAATTCAAAATGCAAAAAATTGCTCCAAATTTTTTGAAATTTGGGCTAGAACTTCTCTATCAAGTGTCATGATGGGCCAAAGAGGCTTCGGCCAATATCTGAAGACGATGAAGCTCCCTTTGCCTCTTTTGCTTTTTTGTTGCCTTCTTTAATTTTGCCTTTAAATTCCTTATTCGTGCCTTGGAACTCATATTTCGTGCCATGTAATGATAGGCCATGTGCCTCAACATTGTTTTTTCCCTATTGGCCTTTTCCAGCAATTTCTCCAAATGAATATTCAACTTCTCTAACACATATTCCCGGTCCTCATCCTTTTGCTCAATGGGTTTGCCTTGTGCCCTCTTGATTTGATGTCAGCTTTCCTTGATGAGCTACAATTCTATCTCAGCTTGCTGATCTTCAAGCTGCTTATTCCTTTGCTCCAGGTACTTTATAACCCACTCAGCCCTCTCTAAGTTGTGGGACAAGGCCTGAATGTCCGCCTGCTACTCCTGTATGATTTTCTTGAGGTTTGCACTTTGTTGGCCCATACCTGTATCATCATCCTCAATGAGAATGAAGTTAGTCTCTCGCTCACCTGAAGGCCCCTCATCCTGCATTGGCCCTTTGCCTTTGTATTATACCTGTGGTGCTGATGTTGGACGCGAGGCCCCTTCCACCCGAGGTGGAGATAACACTCGCTTTGCTGCTGCAAACAACTGCTTGGTGCCCTTCTGATAAGTAATGAAAACCGGTATAGTGGCAGTGTGTGTATCATGGACTTCATGCTGATGAGAAGGTCCACCTGTCTCATGCCCAACCTCTGAAGGTCCCTGTGAAGCTCTGAAAAGTCACGAGACATGAAATCATCCCAAGTGATGCCCTGTAACCAAATCTGATGAACCACCAAAATTTTGATGAGAGAAAAATGGCAAATACTGTTGAACTGCCGCTGAGGGGTCTTGTGCTGCACAAGGGTGTTCATCCTCTTTATGTTTCGGCATATGAAGTAAGGGATGTTCATCATCCATACCTGGGTAAAATGCATCAGCAGTCTAATGTGATAGGCATATAAGCAGGAGAACCGCCCCTCACAGCTGAAATACTTCATGATCAGTTTCATTAATGGTGCATATTCATCTTTAAGGTACTGGAAAGGAAACACCCCCTTGAGCTGCCTCAAGAAACCGGGTTTGATGTACGGTTCATAGTGCTGCCGGTCAATTTTATGCCTCTTGTTCCATGGTTCTCCAATGCTAGGTATGCTGGTTGCTAATGAAATAGACTCTGGTGTTAGTGTGAAAGTAACACCAGCTAGAGTGGCTTGATGACCATGTAAATGCAGTACAAACAAGTGAGCCAACTCATGATGAAATTGAATATTAGCAACCTTTTCACAAAACTCATAGCATGACAGGTGCTGGAAACAAGAGATGGCAAGAGGGCAGGCCTGTAATTCAGTAATGGTAGTTGGTTCTTCTCTGATATGTCTACCACCTTTATGAGGCCTCCGGGGTGCCTGTCCCTCTATGGGTGAGTCACTTTGGGTCTCCACTTCATAATCAGATGAATGACCAGATGACATAACTGCTGGTATACAAATTGCCTTGGAGAAATAGATGTTGGTGTATGAAATTGTCTTGGACTACCTTTTAGTGATGTGCTTGACCTCTGCCACCAAGGGGAAAATAGTGAAACAAGGGACTGTTAGGAGAGAGGAAAATAATGAGGGATTAGGGACTATTGGGATAGGTTTTCTTAGGGAAATATGTGAGGTTTTGGGGTTTTTTATGTATAGGGTGAGGAATTTTAGGGTTTGAAGTTTTGAATTTGAGAATTTGGGAAAGGGAATTTGGGGGAGGGAATTAATGAGCTTAGGGGGATAATAAAACTTAGGAAATGATGAAAACAAGGGAGAAATGGGATGGAGGAGTGAATTTGGTGACAAAACAATGATTTTGAAACCCTGACAGCAAGTTTCCTTAAGGCAATTTAAGAGGTAGGGTTTGATGTTTTTGTTTTAACCATTATCATCCATAATCCCCCATAGCCTATCACAAAATTGGATTAAACACCAAGATAGAGGCTCTACCTGGCAAATTCATGCGAATTATTGGCAATTTGGGACAATTCTTAGCAGTTTCAGGCCTTTTTCTATGTGTGCCGCGCAGCTCACCGAATGCGCCGTGCCTTCCCAGTGTGTCGCGCCCATGTTATTTTGCACTATGTTTTGAGGCCCAATGTGTCGCGCCTCACCAATGCGCTGCGCCTTCTGCCCAGTGTGCCGCGTCGGCCAATCTTCTTCCAATTTCATCCAATTTCTCACTTGTTCACAAAAATTGCTTTGAGTTGCTTCCTCTTTGTTCTTGGCATGCAAATGAACTTTCAAAACTTGGAGACATGTTTTATACATTACCTTTTTCAAATTAATTTTCCAAAACCCACTTTTATAATGTTTTGCAAATAACTTTTATTTCAACCTCTGTTTTGGACCTTTTTCACTGCTTTTTCACTTTGTGATGAGCGAAATGACCTGAGCTTGGCTTGTCTTTGCAGGTGTTTGAGTTTCTTAGGCTAAGGAAAGAAACCAGGATCACAGATGAAGAAATTTACAATGAGAAAAACAAAATTCTCATGATTTTTACAATAAAAACTAAAATACTCTGTTTTTTCCTAAAACACATTTTCAAATGCTTGCTGATGAACTTTATTTGATGTTGAAACATCCTCATGTCCTGCTGGAAATTATTGAACACTCTGACACATTTTTTGACGAAACCCTAATGAAACCCTAGACCTAATTGACCATGAAACCCTAAAGACAACTTTTGCAATTTTCAAGATAAAAAAGACTGTATATTTTTTTTTTTAAATGAACAAACATGAGCCAGCAGGTAGATAACATGAGGGAAACTGGAGGAACGCCACTACCATCAGATGATCTATGTGCCTAATGGAATGCAAATGAGTGGGCAGGACACCTAATATGAAATGCAACAAGAGGATTTGATCTCTGACGGAGGGATGAAAATACCGACTCTAACACACAATATCTTGTTAGAAAGATCTATCCGAGAAATACAACTTTGGGAAGAGGAACATCGGTCCATGGATACATGTTGCTCCCAGTTTTCCCAAAAAACATCGTTTAGGGCCTCAAAATGGCTCCAGAAGTTCAGGACACTAAAAACTGCTAAAAATAGTAAATTGTGCTACAATTAAGCAAACTGAAAAGATGAAACAAATAATGGTGGGGGTCCAAGTGGACTTGGCGGGTGGCCACCAATATCCACCTGGATCATTCCTCCCCCCTTACGAAGCAATGGTCCCCATTGTGTTGAGTTCCTCCATGAGATGAGGATACTTCTGCTGAACTTGGTCCCTAGTGAACCATATGCCTTGATGAAGGAGTTGGCCTGCTTTGACAAGTCAATGCAGTTGGATATTTTGCTGGCGTGTGTGCTTAATCTGTGTGTCCATGATCCGATCAGTTGTAGTTGTTTGTTGGCTAGTGTGCTTAATCTGGATTTGACATTGTGGGTGTGAAATGTTATGTAATGTCGGATGTGTCTAGTAATGGTGGAAAGTATGGCTGAAGGCGGTCCACATTGAACACTGGGTGCAGGCCAAGGAATGGGGGAATGGTGAGCTCAAACGCATTGTCTCTCATAGCCTTGGTAATTGTGTAAGGACCATATCACAGTGGTCTGAGTTTCTGATAGGCTCCGATAAGGCATTCCTTTTGCAAATGCAACCAGACTTTGTCGCTCACCTGAAACTTATGTGGAACCCGATGTTGATCATGTCACTGCTTGTACTTGGCATTGGATTTCTCTAGAATGTCGTGGACCTCTTGGTGAATATGTTGGATGTGCTCAAAGAAGTTGTTTTCCTTATCTGTTTCGGACTGGACATGAGATGAATCTGCATGAGTAGCTGCAAATGGCATGGCAACATCAATGGGACATAGTGGCTGGAATCCCAAGCCCACCTGAATAGGGTTGTGGTCAGTCGAGCTGTGGAGTGCCTGGTTGTAGATGTGTTGAACATAGGGGAGGCTCTCATCCCATGTGCGTGGATGATTTGAGTTGTACATGCGCATAATGTGTGCGATAATCCTGTTGAAAACCTCTATCTCGCCATCAGTTTGAGGATGGAAGGTTGTGGACTTAGTGACTTTGGTGTCGAGCATCGACCAGAGACTGGACCAAAATGTAGTGAGGAACCTGTTGTCTCGATCTAAGATGATAGACTGTGGGATCCCAAAGTGTACCCAAACTCATTCAAAGAAGAGTTTAAGAGTGGCTTTTTCTATGATATTCTTCTTGCAGGCCACCATAATGGCCATCTTCGAGAACCTGTCGACAACCACAAAAACACAGTCGTTTCCATGCTTAGTAGAAGGAAGGCTCGACATGTAATCTTTGGAGATGGATTCCAAGGTTGACTAGGGGTAGGTAGAATGGTATAGAGGCCTTGCTTCTTGATGGTTGGTTTGGAAATGGCGTAGGCAGTGCATGATCTGATGTACTTCCCAACATCTTGTCGAAGATTCGGCCAATAGAAATACTTCTGCAGTACTGCCATCGTTTTCACAACCCCGAAATGCCCAGCATCCTGACTGTAGTGTGCTTTCGAAATCATCTTGGCACGCTTGCTTGAAGGAACACAAAGGTGACCCAGGAGGCATAACAGGGCATCCTGGAGGTGAAAATCTGGAACATGCTGACCCTCCAAGAGTGTTTGGTATGTGTGGCCAAATTCTGGGTCACTTTTGTAGAGAAGTGGCCAATCAGAAGTCTCATGCCCACAAGAGTTGAGCACAGTGGTTAACACCATGATCGGTGGTCGACTGAGGCAATCTGAAACATTATTGGTGCTGCCTTCTTATACTTGATATTCAAATGGAACTGTTGTAGGTATGTGGACCACTTTTGATGGCGATCATTCTGAAATTTCCCTTGGGTTTGTATGAACTGTAGGGGTCGGTGGTCTGTGTGGATGACCGTTTCGTTCCCCAAAATGTAATGCTTCCATTGTCGGCAGGCCTGCACAATGGAATACATCTCTTTGTCATAAGTGGGATACTTCCGGACTGTGGTTGAAAGTGTCTCATTGTGATATGCCACTAGATGCTCATGTTGAGTAAGGACTGCCCCAATAGCATAGTCATAGGCATCTATCTTGACCTCAAATGGTTGTTGCAAATCTGGTAATGCGAGAAATAGTGCTGAGCAGAGGCGATCTTTCAACTTTGTGAATGCCTTCTGTTAAGATTACGACGGAAAGAAATTTTCTTTCGCTCCTCCCTTGGTGACTTGACTCAAGGGCCAAGTGATATGAGAAAATCCCAACACGACCCTATGGTAGAAGTTGGCAAGACCTAGAAAGTTAGGGAGCTCTATCAGAGTGTTTGGAGATGGCAAATCCCGAATGACTTGGACCCTGGAGGGATCCACATGCACCCCCTGTTCATCAATAATGTATCCCAGATACCGAACCTGGGTCATGAAAAAAGTGCATTTATCCAAATTGGCACATAACTTATGTTGCCACAGTGTTTGGAGAACCTGTCGAATGTGGTAGAGGTGCTCTTCCCAACTCTGGCTGAAGATCATGATGTTATCTAAGTATACCACTACAAATGAGTTGGTGAATGGCTACAAGATGTCATCCATGAACCTCATGAAGGTTGCAGGAGTATTTGTTAATTTGAAAGGTATAACCAACCATTCGAAAAGGCCCTCCTTGAATTTGAAGGTAGTCTTCCACACATCGGACGGTTTGATTGGTACCTGGTGATATCCTGACTTCAAATCAATCTTGCTAAAATATTTTTTCCCCTTCAGTTGGTCCAGGAGGTCATCAATCCATTGGATTCGATACCTATTATGGACAGTGATCTTATTCAGTGCCCAATAGTCAATACAGAGTCTCCAAGTCCCATCCTTCTTCTATACCAACATGATTGGGCTCCCATTGGGCGATGAACTGGAATGGATGTGACCTTTATGCAGAAGCTCCTGAATCTACCTTTTTATTTCATCATTCTCTAGAATGGAGCGTTGATATATTGGTCCATTAGGCAGCAGCTCACCTAGGGTCAGATCGATGGAGTTCTTGACCTGACAGTGCGGAGGAACCCCTGCGGGGGAGGTGTAGATGTCTTCGTAGTCCTCCATGACCTTGTCCATCTATAGTTGTCATGTGGAGGGGCCCTGTCTGGAGGTCGTGGCCACCATCTTCTTCTTTCCTTGAGGGTGTAGCATCAAGAAAACAAATTTCCCAGTTTTAGAAATGAGCTTACTGCATTGTTTTGCTGTAACCAAAGAGATGGTGGTAGACGGTGCTACCTCTAGTATCCTATACAACTTATTTTCCAAAGTAACAATAACAACACGGTGCCTTGATTCAGACACAACGTGTTGCTTCCAAAAGTATGGTTATCCTAATAATACATCGTAAACATCAAGGGGAGAAATGTCACACAATACCTCATTCGTGAAGGGCTTGATGTTGTATGGAAGGCAACACTACTGGCTCATGCGAAGATCCCATCCTTGGTGAAGCCACCTGATGGCATATGGTTATGGATGTGTTGTGGTCAGTAAGCCCAACCACTTCACAACCTCTACCGAAATTAAGTTCTTTTGGCTCCCGCTATTGATAATGAATTGTAGCGGGGAGCCCTTTACCCACATCTGGGAGTGGAAGAGACGCTCCTCCTCCTCTGGATCTTCGGGTTCCTCCTTCTGGATCTTCATGGTGGCAATGGTGGAATTAGGCTCCGCATCGATAATCTACTTCCCTTTGTCATTCCCCTTGTCAGGTTCTGACTTAGAGTTGGAACATGCATCTGATTCGGAAACCTTTAACTCGGCCACTAGTGACTCCTTGGCCTGACACTCACTTGTGTTGTGAGTGGAGCTCTTATGGAACTCACACCACTTTCCTGTGTCCTTTTTCGGCTTGGCGGTGCTTTTCTTTTCTTGTAGCTCTGGTGAGTTGTCTTGGTCCGCCCCGCCTTGGCTTTTCCCTTTGTTCTACGGTTTTGGGGCACCTTTCCCTTGCTTCGGATTTGCAGATCCAAAGTCTCGCTTCTTATGTTTAAACTTTTGCTCGATCTTGACCAAATATCGGTATGTCGTGTCGAGCGAGGAGATGTTCAGGAATTCTACTTCTTCCTGGATGTACCTGTTTAGTCAGATACAGTATTTGAGTACCAAATGCTGCTCCAAATCCTTGATACCCAACTTTGTTCAAAGGTATAGAAAATATTGGTAAACTCCCGCACGTCTTGGTCCCTTCCCTACCGCAGCGTGGTCCACTTTATGTATTGATCCTCATAGCTTCCGACAGGGTAGTACTACTCCTTGATGGCAGTCCGGAATGAATTCCAAGTGGGTGCGGCTAAAAAAAGTGAGGCCGTACTTTCATCCTTCTACTCACAATAGTTTTCCCACCAGTCCTTGACATGGGGGGTGGCTTTGAGAAGAGCGAAAGTAATCTTTTCCCAGCCAGAAAAATCATGAACAGAAAAATACCCTTCTAGCAGATTTAACCATTTATCTACGGCATTTGCATCTATCTGACCCTCAAATATGGGAATGTCAAAGTTAACTTGTACCTTAAATTGCGTGGCACTTCCAGAGTAGCTACTAGAAGTAGATGTGTCGCCCCTCGGTAGCCGCTGAAGGATCTGGGCAAAGTTGTCCATCATGGCATTCCTTTGTCGCTCAAGGGCCTCTTTGAGCAAGATTTTGATAGGATCTCTTGGCCCCTCATCTTTCTTTTCATCCGCCATGAGAGGCCATCGGGATTTGCGAGGCTAGTCTTTTAAAGGTTCGACCAGTTCAAGCCCTAACTCCTTATATCCCAACCTCATTGGGGACATGCAAAGAAATACAGAGAAAGAGTAGACCGCTCTGATACTACTGATCCATAATTAAACAGGAACAAAAAAAATTATAGATATAGCCATACATATAGAGATGCAACATAAATAATACTTCATTTCATTACTGTAAAATACTGAAATATTCTTACAAACAGAAATGGAAATAAACTAGCTAGGGTGATGGTAGCTTATCTCTAAGAAGGGATGTGGCGGCTACATGCCTCTGAACTGTGTTATAATGATGCTCAAAGGCCTATTTATTGTTGAGAAACAATGGAAAACCCTAAACATCCAAAAACCTAAGCGTAGAAGATGAAATTCCAAACTGTGGGCCCCATTTGGGTAAATTGGTACATCAACTTCCCGGGGTCGTAACTTTGGCATACAATCTCCATTTGACGTGCATAATATCTCGTTAGAAATATCTATCCGAGAACTAAAACTTTGGGAAGAGAAAAATCAATCCATGGACCCATGTTGCTCCCATTTTTCCCAAAAAACGTCATTTAGGGCCTCGAAATAGCTCCGGAAGTTCAGGACCCGAAAAACTGCTAAAAATAGTAAACTATGTTACAATTAAGGAAACTGAAAAGATGAAAGAAACAATGGTAGAAAATTTTAGGGGCGAATGTTCGCCCTTTGGCGAAATTAAGGGGTTTTAAATTTTTAGTGGGCGAATATTTTGTATCATAGTACATTTTTACAAATCACCTCAAATAGCCCACCTTATTTTAAGGGAGAGGGTAAAAAAGGTAAATTTAGCCCTTGAAATTAGGAGTTATAACCTTCCATTCGCCCATTTTCAAGAATAGATTTTATTTAAGTGAATCCATTCGCCCATTTTCAAGAATAGGTTTTATTTAAGTGAATCCTATGGGCCAAAGGCCCAAATACCATATTTATAAAAGAGGTATGGTAAATTAATAAAAATATAAATAAATGAGATGTATGGTAAATAAATAAAACATTTTTTATATTTACTCCATAAGTCACCTTATATACATGCAAGGGTGTAAACAAATAAAAATATAAGTAAAGTGGAGGTATGGTAAATAAATAAAACGTCTTTTTATACTTACTCAAAAGGTATGGTAAATAAATAAAAATATAAATAAACTAGACGCATGGTAAATAAATAAAACCTCTTTTTATATTTAGTCCATAACCCTTGTTCTATTTATGAAGGCTCAAGAAAGAGGTTTTATTTAAGTGAATCCTATGGGCCAAATACCATATTTGTAAAAGAGGTATGGTAAATTAATAAAAATATAAATAAACGAGAGGTATTTTAAACAATTAAAACATTTTTTTATATTTACTCCATAAGTCACCTTATATTTACGAACACTCAAAAAATGTGTTATATTTAGGTGAAACCTATGGGCAAAATACTATGGGACAAATAACATGGACTAGATTGTTATTAATACCATGCAAAAAAACATTATTAACCCTAATATTAGTATTAATAAAAATAAAAATGGCACATGGTATTGACCCATGGTATTCACCAAAATGGCACATGGTATTGACCCATGGTATTCACCTGGAATGTAGCCTATTTAAATGGGGGAATTAAACCAGCATAGATCCATCTTTACTCTGGATCTACTAACCCTCGAGAGGTATCAAATATCGTGATATGTAGCCTAGCATAGAGTGAAAAAATATTTGATCCGATCAAGAGTAAAAATGGATGTTGTAATTTAATGTATGTTAAACATTTTAGCTTGGTTAAAATAAAAATCAACTATTGATTTTATTAATTTTTATAAATTACTAATAGTAATTTTTAAGCTCCAGGTTTATGATAACCCATGGTATTGACCCATGGTAATACCATGGTATTCATGTGAGCATAGACTATTTAAAGGGGAAATTCTACCGTCTTAGATCCATCTTAATTCTGGGTCTACCAAGTGCTCAGAGGGATAAATAGATTTCATCCCCCTAAGAGTGGTAGATGTGGAGTTAAGATGGATATAGGTTGGTTTTTATGATAATGAAGATATTAAATAGACTTAGGAAATTATATTGTAAAAACATCTTAAGGTGAATGGTTAAAGTATAGACATTGGACAAGTATATTTGTATACTTCTGTTTTAAACTGAAACAAATCCAGGGCTAAAAGGAATGGATTGATTGCACTAGTCATCCTTCTATAACTTTCCAACATATGCTGGAGTAAACAAATTGTAATTTGGGTAATTTTTCTAATTGCAAACAGGAACATACTTGTGTATTGGCAAGGTGGTTACGAGGTCCCTAGAAGTGATGAATTTTAATTTTTCTTGGTTTTATATATAGTATTAGGTTTTCTCTCATGCTTTCTGTGAATGGCACAGGTGAATTTTATCCTACACCCACTAGGTTATCGATATGTAATTTCGGTAATTTTGATTTCAAAAGATATTTTAAAGAAATGCAATGATTTCATTTGTGTATTCAATAAACACCAGATTTTATAATTGAGTAAAATATTCGCCATGCCTGGTGAGAGATTCGCCAAAAAATTATATATACATATCATATTATTGATAAAATCGCCTTCCATTTTTCCTATATACTATGGAGATTCGCCCATTTATTGTAAATGTAAATTTAGGGCAGGGTCTTAAAATTTTCCCTGGTGGGGGTCCAAGTGGACTTTGCGGGTGGCCACCAATATCCACCTAGATCAGAAGCCCCCACTATTGAGGGGTTTGTAGGCACTGCCCTGAGAATTATTTTTTATGTAGACCCAATGATGGGGGAAGGACCCAAAGATGGTGGGTGGACCTACCCATGGTTTTGGGCATAATGGTTTTCCTCCCATGGTATTTTGTAGATCCAGTAAAGGGAAATACAATTATGTTCAAATCTAGGGTTAATGGATTAGGGTTTATGAATGCTTCAACATGTATATATATGTATGGTAACATTGAAAGGAATATAATGAAAAATCATTCTAGTAGTCCGAGTTTTCAGATTCAGTAGAAAATATTTTTATTTTTTTTAATGTTCTCACCATTGTATATTTTATGTTTTAAGAATTTGTTTGCAGGTAATTTTTATACAAGTAAAAAACCTACATTTGTTATCAGAGTTATTTCATCTTTAAGGGGACACCTTTGTTGTTGAGGGGTTTTGCTCAGTCCTTTGGTAGACCCTGTTGAGTGGAAGATCTATGGGATCGATTATTATGGTGAAAGAAGATGGTTAATAGTGGGAAGATAGAGATCGAAAAATTTAATGGTCAGATTTTTGAGTTGTGGAAGCTCAATGTGATGCAGGAAAGTGTTCCCTCTGCGGACAAAGGAAACCCCTCTAGCCCTAGAGTGGGTATAGTCACAAACAAGGACAGATCAACAATAGCTTTCCTTAAACAATCATAGTTGGAGGCCTACCTCAACCGGTGATTGATGGAGTTCCGTTGCGCTGCTCCAGATTCTACTTCCTTCTCCAAAAGAGTGAACAACCTGAAACAATACAAAGCAAATACAACAAAGCACGTAACCAAACAACAATGAACTATTTACTCACAAAGTCAAGAATTCATGAGCTATCAAGTACATTACATACAAGACATAGGAAAACATCATTGATTGTATTAATAATGAAATAAGAGTAAGCTTACAACTGGTAGTCTTGACGTCACAAGCTTTCTCAGAGGGATCCAGCCAGCATGTTCTTCAAGCATTCACTCTATGAAGATGGATCTCCCAACATATAAGATTCCCTCTCTCACTCATAAGTTTTACACAAAGATAAAGGCACTTCACAACCTTCCACAAGCTATCAACACTCTCACACTAGTCACCCTCACACCAGCTACCTATCAAAACAGTAATAGCACTGCTCAATCCAATAATTTTCCAACTCGCTGATCATAACATAGGTGAGTGTTTAAATAGGAGAAGGAGTCTCCATGAAAGGTGGAAGAGTGAGCTTATCTCCAAGGAAGGTAGCACAAATGACGAAACAACCATGCCAGAGAAAGGAGGGCGATACAAACTATGTCAACAACCGAGCCTGGAGTCATCTGGAAGGCCGACTGTTGGAACAAATCACCCAATCTGGATCATCGCGGGTACATAACTGGTCTTTAGCACTGACAACACTATTGAGTAACACAGCCAGTCAGGTCATCGCTGAAGATTACAAGTAACCTCACGCTGGGACATAAAATCGGACCAGCGCGGGAATCAGGTGTACTTCCACGCTGGCAGCGCATCTAGGCTATTTAGGAGTGCCTGTCAGCGCGTTTATTTTATAAACAGACGCGATGAAGCAGATAACTTTAGGAAAGTGGGTCATTTGGCAACATCAGAGAGAAAATGTTCAATATGAGCATGTTTGACTAGGACACATGACACAGTAGGAAGATTGGAGTGAAGGCAGTGACAAATTACTGTGTAACAGATGCCCCCTAAAATATGAAGCCCGAGAGAGTGGGAGGGGTGAACTACTTTACGAAACTGACTGAGCTGGAACACCATCTGGAAGAACCTCCACATAAGTACAACTAATATCTCTGACTGTGAAATACATATAATCTAGGCATGGGCGCAGCCATCCAAAAGACATAAGAACTAGGTCTGTGGCATGGATGCAGCGATCCAGCTAGTAAGACCATGATAATAACAAAGGTATGGTCGCAGCCATCCATGAAGACTCAGGTATGGTTGCAGTCATTCGTCAATGAGTCATCTAATCACAAACCAATCCACGCAGCCCGAACATATGTAATCTGAGTTCGGGGTCTTGAACCCATCTGATCATAGTATAGATTCTAACATGCGAATAGATGTGCCGAGGTCAAGCATGATAGAAAGTCGCTTGATTACCGCCCAATGATGGAAACTGTTAACAAGCGAGAGAGAGAGACCACCAATAATGCCAATGGTTCTCAAGGTACTAGCTAGCACAATCCACGAAGTGTGAAAAAGGAACTGGAGTCGAACACTCGTGGAATCACCCAATCGATGACCAATGATGAAAGTCAACCATCAGGTGCGAAGAACTTGCCATTAAGGCATGCAACCTCTAAGGTACTAAAGGGGATCTTTAGATCAATCTCCTGGATAATGAGCTAACATTGACAGGAGACAATCCGTCGCAAGAGGGCCATGATGTTTCCCCCATCAATGACACGAGATAAGGAACAAGTGGTAGATGGTGAAACAGAGTATCAGAGGAGACAAAGGAGGTAAACTGCAGAAGGATTATACTCTTGAACATGTCGGCGACACGACTCCGGAGGGTGGCAGCATTCAGATACCAAGGGATCAGAGGCATGATGGCATGATTCAGATGGAATGAGGCTAAATGACAACCCAACCCGTGAAGGCAGTGACAAATTACTGTGTAACACTCAAAATGGAGGACCCGTTGGTGGATAAATATCATTAGGTCGTGGTAGATCTAGTGACTAAATGAATGAAACTTTCAGCAGAAGACTAGGAAAATTTAGATCGAAAGGAAAAGAGAAAAATATGGTTGTGTATCTCAGATTTAGTATAGTTGAATGTATCAGGGGAAGCTACGACGAAGGCTTTATGGGAAAAGTTACGGACTTTGTACCAATCTAAGTCTCTGGTGAACAAATTGTTCCTACAAAAGAAGTTCTATAACCTGAGGATGAAGGATGGATACTTAGTAATAGAGCATATGAACGCCTTTAATACTGTGGTAAGCCAGTTGTTATCTATTGATATAAAAATTTCAGATGAAGATAAGTGCATATGTTGGTTGTGTTCTCTACTAGGTTAATGGGATAGTCTAGTTGTTGCTAAGGGTAGCAATGCAACTACCTTGAAGTTTGATGAAATAGTCTCATCCTTATTTTCAAAGGATATGAGATGGAAAAATATGGAGAGATAGAATGGAGATGGCTTGTCTATACGAGGAAGCTCCCAGAACATAAACAAAAAGAACTCCTCGAGTGGGAGATCTAAATCTAGAGGGAGATATAAATATTTAGGAAAACCTGTAAAGGTGTGTTGGAAAAGTAGAAAGGAAGGGCACTACAAAAAGGACTATAGTTCTAAAGCTCATAATAAAGGAAAGGGATATGATGATACTCCTTCTATAGAGGTGAGAACTACCTTAGATGAGGGTGGGGATTTGTACTTGGCTTCTTATTATAGTACACATGTAGATCATGAGGAATGGTTGACTGAATCAAGTGCATCCATTCAATTCATTCCCCATAGGGAGTGGTTTGCTAGTATCAGAAATATGATGGTGGTGATGTATTGTTAGGGGATGTCAGGAAGGCCAGAATCATTGAACATGGAAAATTCAAGATGAAGTTGCAAAGTGGAAGGATTAAAACACCTCCTGGTGTTTTTCATATTCCTGTGTTGGCCAGAAATCTGATTTCTGTAAGCAAGATGGATGATGCAAGTGTAAAAATAATGTTAGATACCTGCAAGATGGTTCGAGGAGCATTGACATTGATGTTGGGAGTTCAGATTGGAACTCTGTACAAGCTTTTCGATAGCATTGTTATTGACGAGTGGAGAAGAAAACCTAGTGGTCTCTAGAGAAAAGAGCATGCTATGGCACCAAAGGATTGGACATATTGGAGACAAGGTACTTCAAATACTGCATGGTAATGGCATGGTAGAAGATATGTCTAATTTCTCTCTAGATTTCGATTTCTGTGAACATTGTGTATATGGGAAGAAGAATCGAGTGAGTGTCCCCTCTGGTGCTAAGAGGGCAAAAGGGATATTAGAGCTTGTGTAAAGTGACCTGTTTGAACCCGTGTCGGTTCCATCACTGGGTAACTTTGTGTACTATGTATCATTTATAGATCAATTCTCAAGGAATACATGGATATATTTCCTCAGGAAGAAATTTGAAGCCTTTGGCAGGTTTAAAGAATTTAAGGATCTGGTGGAAAACAAGATAGTAACGGTGGAGAGTTTTGCAAGAAGGAATTTGAAGAGTTCTATAAGAAGTGTGGCATAGCATGGAAGAAGACTACTCCATACACAAATAAAAAAAATGGAGTTACAAAAAGAATGAAAAGGATGTTGATGGAAAAGGCAATAATCATGCTTAGTGGTGTCAAGTTAGGACAAGAATTTTAGGCAGTGGCAATGGATGTTGCATGTTATCTGGTTAACATATCACCTTCATCAGTGTTCGAGGATAATAATTCACATGAGGTATGGATTGGTAGGAAACCCTTTCTTTCACATTTCAGGGTCTTTGGTTGTGATGCATATGTACACGTTCTAAAGGAGAAAAGAACCAAGTTGGATAGCAAATCTGAAAGGGGCATCTTTATTGGGTATAAGGATGGTTTAGAAGGTTATAAAATTTGGAACCAAGAAGCAAGGAAGGTTGTGTACAACATAGATGTGGTTTTTAGAGAGGTGAAAGATGTTATTAAACATGAAGTATTACCAAAGGAACCTGCGAAGGTAAAGTTTGAGCTAAAGGAGGAAGAATTAGACTCTACAAAAGAACGTGAATCGAAAGAGGAAAGAGCCACAAACTATATTTTTCAGAAGATCAATTCGAGAAATAAGGTAGCTAGAAAGGTATAGTCCATATGCTTTCTATTCAAAATTTTGTTTACCTATTACTAATGAATAACCCAAATCTGTTAGGGAGGAAGTGTATTGAGAGGATAGAAAACTATGGAAAGAGGTTATGGTTGATGAAATGGCATCTTTGGAAAAGTATGAGGCTTGGGATATGGTGGCGTTTTCGGCTGTAAGGAAACCCATTTGTTATAGACAGTTTTGGGACCTATAACCCCAAGCCTGAAATGTCCATAAACCAAGGGCTCCTAAGTCCCTAAAAGTGTTGTTCTAACCCCTAAAGGAACAAGGTCAACAGATTACAGCTTCTCCCAGAAGTTCTCCATGAAAAATTGCTCAGAATTGGTCAAAATAGGATCATTTCAGCTGCTCCACTGGCCAAGTGCGTTGCATCTCACCTAAATACACTGTGTGGGTGTGTTGCACTTCAAAAAGCCCTTCTATGGGATGCGACGGGCGAGAAATGACAAATGGCAGTGTCATTCCGCGAGGTGGAGAGGCAATGGAAGCTTCCAGAAACTTCTCCTGTGACACTTGCCTCTCTGAATTCGACCAAGGATGAGTAAGAGATTATCAATCTCCAAGTGGAAGCAAGAACTATCAGAGGGAAGACACTAATCAAATCATAAGCTGACTCATCTCCATTATAGATATCTATATATGGATCCCTCATCCTAGAGATCCAGAGGCTGGAATTTTGCATATTGTAAGGAATTGTTGTTGGTTTCTTGAGACAAACATCAGATTGTTGGGTGATCTAAGCTTTGTATGAGGTGAAGAGGGGCTTCCTTGCTGGGAGGTTGATGTTGGGTCAGAACAACTGGTTGTAACTCCTCTTGGCTCTTTCTTGTTTATCAATAAAAGCTATTCAAGTTTTCCTCCATACTTTTGTGTCATTCATGTTTGTTGCATTTGTATGGTCGATTTACATCTGATCCTAGATTGTTTATGATTATAGATCCATGTCTTTGTATAGTGCTATGCTACTGTGATCTTACAGGTACTTTGTGAAGCTGGGCGTGCAAGGGAACAAGTAGCGAAAGACTATCAAGGAAGAGAGGAATCAAATCAGGAGATTAGCGCAAGACAGAGGTTGGTCTTTCTATTCCTCTCTATCTATAATTCATAAAGGAAAAACGAAAGTAGCTTTACTCTGTTTGTTTCTAAGGCAGCTATCACACCTTAGTGGGATAGAACAATTATGAGTAGACACTTTTCCCTGCAACAAAATGGTGACTCCGCTCGGGAAATGAATTAGTTTGTTTGTTTATCTTTCTTGTTGTCCATTTCATAAACTTACAGGTAGCATTCGAACTGCATTTGCCATAGCAAATGCAAAGTAGATAAATGCTACTTCAGTCCATCTACGGGACCTGTTTATGATTTAAACAACTGATTCACAAACTCTCTGATTGCCCTTGTGATAGCTCTTAGATCCTCCTTACATCTACCCCTGATTGTTGCATTATTGATTACCTTTTGCTCGGCCAAAACCCGTGAACTGTACTGCAAACTGTGACCCGGAACCCAAACAAAGTCTCGTTTCTGGCCCGGCGCAGATACTATTCAGAGAATTTGAACTTCAGTGCACTTCCTGAGTGGAGAAGGTGCGCTGCATTTCAAATTCTCTATGTTACAGGTGCGCTGATCAGACTAGGCTTTGTGCAGTTTTGGTTTCTGTGATTCATTCTTTCCAGTTCTATTCCTGAATTTTGTTGCCTGTGATCAGTATATGTCTGTTTGAAACCCCTTTTCCTTGTTGTTATTCCGCCTCCTTTGTACAAAAGAACTGTAAATGTTTTTGTGTGTTTGTTGAGTCATTTTCAGTTCTCCTTTGCAAAAGTAGCGTAATCGTACTGTCGTCCTTTGATTTGAAACTGTCGCAAGTGTCGATTTCAATCATAGGAAAGAGTTTGATTGCTGTTGATGGTCGATTATCCTATTACTATTGTTTTTGGTCTGAATTTGTAATTTTCTAGTGTCAAGAACAAGTATTCATTTCAAAATCGTAAGGTGTTGTGATCGTCTCCATTTTTTGATTTCGAAAAGAAACTTGTTGATATTTGTCGCTTGAAAAGAAATTCAGATTTGTGCATCAACTTTCTTTTTATCATTCATATACTAAGAAAGTCGAAAACAAATACATGCATGTGCATTTGCATATAGACAGTCTGATTGGTTTGATTTAGGAAAGTGCATTTAGAGTGTGCTCTTTGCTCTTTGTGAAAAGATTATGTCTTTCTTTCCTTAGTAGCTAGGATTTTCATTGCTCAAATAAGATAAAAAGAGTGTTTATAATCTTAGATTGCATTTTAGGAATTACATCTACATTTCGAGGTGAACCTGAAGGAAAACTTCATAAAAAAGATCAACTATAAAATAAATTCAATGAATCTAACAACGCTTTGGAACTTAACACACAACATTTAGAAGTCTAGGCTAGAGATGTATTCCGGTGTCGTAAAGCCTGGTAACTGTTGTTCTCACTGATGGTTGGGTGATTCCTCCACTTTGAGATGATAAGTGCCAGTACAGACTTGTGCTCCCACGTACCGTCGAGGATATTTTGGGAGACCCCAATAGGCTTAATCCTTTATCCATAGGAAGCCGTGTCTGTCGCCCTATCGATCGCAATGCACTGAACACAACATTCGGGAAGATTGACTGCCATACCGTAAAAAGTATTCTGTAGTTTTGCGATTGGTTTGGTAATCACTCTACCTAGATTTCCAGAATAATCCCTTTCATTCCTTTTCAGACTCTTTAACAGAAAAGGTCCATCTGAGCACTTGTCACTTCAGGCTCATTAAAAATTGAAAGAGACTAGAGTCATCTTTTGTTTTTTATCAACTCTTAAAAATTGAAAAAACAAGTTGTGTCAAAGCGTCTAAAATTTATTTTAAACGGAATATTCATTACCCTTTCCTACGTTGATCTTGGGTTGAGAAAATGGAATCCACCAACCAAGGAATTCCCCTTGGAGGAAATCCTAGTCCCTTCTCCTCTTGGGGAGATGTTGTTGCACCCCATATGGCCACATTGTCGCTTCCAGGACTGACAATCGGCCTGCCTGTATGGCTCTTCTCAACCTCTGTCATTCAGAACACCGCAATTCCTGAACAATTGAATTAGCAACTAGACGAGTCCAGAGTTACCCACCAACCTTCTACTTCCTCTAATTCTTCCTCTCCTACTTCCTCTTTGCTTGACGGGGTTGGTAAAGCCAAAAGTCAAGAACCTGAGAAGAAGAAGGAAAAGAAGAAGAAAGAGAAGAAGAAGAAGGAGCCAAAAGAGAATGGGGGCAAACGAGTGTCATCTAGCAAAAATCCACACACTGCACCAACCAGGCCTAAATCGCCATGTGTCATTTGCAAAGGAGACTGCTATCACAGAGATTGTCCTTGCATCCCTCAGATCTTAAGGGACTGGTCTCCTCGTTTGCACAACCCGGTGTCATCAACCTCTGGTGATCATGTTGAAAACACATCGTCGACTAGTGAAAGTGAAGCCCGAGGAAAAAAAGGAAAATATATATTTCCTTGTAAAATGTGCAAAGGCGATCATGCCGTCCACCATTGTCCCTTCTTAGATGAGGCTAAAAGAGTTTTGGATGATCATCCGGTTTCACCGTTACGAATTCCTCCTGGATATAAAAAACTCTTGCCGAGTCCGTAACTAGTTGAAAATCTGGCTGGCCCGCTTAGGTGGTCAGCTGAAGCATCTATCATTGAAGATAAACCATCTGAACCCATACCAAATGAAAGTCAAAAGGTCGAGGTGGCAGTTGACCTGGTCTTGCCTTCAGAGGTTCCACCTTCACATGATACAGTCACCGAAGAGAACAAGGATGACACCGTCCAAATTCTTTTTGTAAGCACAGACTCCAATGAACATGGGGGCAATTTACCTGTTCCTTTACCGCAGGAAGGAAGTTCGTCAGAGTCATACCCGGCCGTCTATTCGGTCCCACCTCCAAGCAACCTAGTTGTCTCCTTCGACTGGAATCAACTAGGCAGACCCCGTTTACCAGCTAGTGTACCATTCCGAATCATTGTTCAAATATATAGAATGGTTATGGCCGATACCATCATAGATGAAGGGGCTTCTGTGAGTATCCTTTCCTCAACTGCTTGGAAAGCACTTGGTTCGCCATCGCTTTTGCCTGAAATGAGAAATCTAATAGGCTTTGATAAAGGAACCAGTCGACCGTTAGGGATCCTTCCCAATGTGCCCATAACATTGAGGGGAAAAACTGTTCAAATGAACGTAATGGTAGTTCAAGGACCCTGGATTATAATCTACTCCTTGGACGAGACTATATTTATTGCATGGGAGCCATTGTCTCCTCACTCTTTAGAGTAATGTGTTTTTCGCACAAAGGAAGAGTGGTCAAGCTCGCAGACCAGCTTTCATTCCCTAGTTCACGCATAGCAAATAGTCATATACCATCCCTGGATGGTCTTTTCACGAAAGAAATGTCTTAATCTCCAGTCCACCCACCTGATGAGCGCGAGTGATTCGGGGGAAATGACTGAAACCCAGGGGGCATGCACCCTGCTCTGCTTCAACAGGAAAACTTTGGGTATAGGGTAGGTTTCCGCGAGAGAATATGACTAGTCTGTACTCCTGTCCTTGATTGGAAGAGGGGGTTATTCTGGGACAAGATTCTCTTGTCAAAGTTACGTGAGTGAAGTAGCCTCCTCCATTCACCTTTGTTTATTTTGGTAGACATCACCGAAGAAGTGTTTTGTTTGCGCTGTGAATAGAACAATCTTTGGTAACCTGTAAGAGGTAGGCCTCTCTCGGTAAAACAAATGTTTTAACGGAAAGAAGAAGAGGTAACCTTGAAACTCTGTTTTATACCTGGGGGCATGCAAACCTTTTGGCATGCAAGCGAAGAGCGACTATTTATTTTTTAAATTTGTAGGTCCTCTAACCCTTTAAACTCGTAGGATTGGTCGTTTCCTAACTTGCATAAAGAAAGGATGTGGGGCAAAACTCTAAAAGTTGCCGTTTTTATATATGAGACATTCTTATCACATGACTGGATTAATCGAGCAGTTTTAGCGCATAGTTCAAGCTCGTTAAAAAATAAACATAAGACATGAGCAAATGTTTCCCCCCGCATTTAAGCTCATTAAAAAATGAACTATTCCTCGGTAAATAACCATCGTGAATGTAGTACTTCAGCCATTAAAGCCTTGGTCATGTTTGCACCATCACCTCCACTTTTGCATTGGCCGATCATTCACCTCCATTTGATTGTTTACCCATTTTGAGGAACAACTACGAAGAGTGATCTCACTAGCCATCCTTGTAACACTGCCGTGATTGGAAAATTCCAAACCTTACCTGGAATCAGTTGCTACCCATTTTATCACTCATTCCTAAAAAGACGAGTCTCCTTTAACCTCTTTTCAATTGACTCGTAAAATATGAAAAGATTGCCAAGCCATTAGCCTCTCCAACTCGTTAAAGGGACCGGAAGTGCTATCTCTCCTCTAAATTTTAATCTTTTTGGACATGAGAGATTATTACACAAAAAGATCGAGTGCTTGTTTTGTTCGGTTCGTTAAAAGTATCGAAAATTCATCCCTTTTGTTTTGTTTTATACTTTTTCAGACTTAAGGGATTAGATGATGAAAAAGGAATTTTGGAGTTTCCTTTACGTTCCTTTTCAGACTCTCTAAAATTGAAAAGGACAGAGTTATCTTTGTTGTTAAACTCGTTAAAATTTTAATAGCGACAAACTTGTCTATAGACGAGAACGAGTTTCACTATCGCTAGGCTCATTAAAACATAGTGATGGGTTTTCCTGAAGGGAAAATTATAGAACAAGCATATGTTATCCTCCTCAAGCTTGACAAAAATAAAGAGGTACTGGTCAGCAATGACTGGGGAAAATTGGGAAGAAAAATTGAAGAAACTTTGTTGGTAGCAAGTCGCTCTTGAACATGACACTTTCACTCCGCATCCAAGTCGGGTTGGGTTGTTTCATTCACCGGTCACATCACCATGGTCCCATCATACCATCCACATTTGGGGTTAATGCTACCAATCCATCACGTCAGTGTCGCCGATGTGTTCAAGAGAAGTCATTTAGAGAATTCACCTGTGTCTCACCCACTACCATACATTTATACTCCATTCTTTCATGACTGCCACCCTGAACCTTATATCACCAAATCGTTTTCACCTCCATTAAAATCATTTGCTCTATTCTGTGTCATTGATGTGGGATTCATTAAGGCCCTCTTGTGATGGATCACTTCTTGTCGACATCAGCTCATTATCCAAGAAGTCAATCTAGGAACACCCCATTCAGTACTTTGAAGCTTGCATGCCTCAATGGCAAGTTTCTCACTTCCGGCGACAGGTTTACATCAATGGCCTTTGACCGAAAGATTTTGCGTGGTGTTCGACGCCAAGTCCTTTATTCACACACGTGAATTGTACTGCAGTACCTTGAGGGTCATTATCATTATCGGTGATTCCTCCGCCCTGTTAACAACTTACATCATTGGCTGGTAATCAGGCGATGTCTTTCCAAGTTCGACTCCAGAACATCTTTCACATGGATCGACTTGTACTTCGAGTGAAGATCGAACAAAATTGAAGAACCCGGATCTAGTTTCATCCATCAGGGCTGCGATATATATTCAGGGAAATAAAGACATCAAATGTACATCATTGTTGCACAGATAATCATCCAATCAAAGGATGATGGCTCTACCAGAATCATTAGTCTACACTCAGACGATTGTCTGTCCTATGTACATGAAAATGAATTTATAAAACTGAGCATGGGAATGACCGCCTAAGCTAGATCATGAAAATATTATGAAGATAATGTATTGTATTGTATCTTATTACAGGTCTCCTCCCAGCTTGAAAGAACTTCGGATCCTCATAATAAAGCATTTCACCCGACATCAAAAGATTAACGACCTCATGCTTTAGGGGGCAACTGTTATAGACATTTTTGGGCCCTACAACCCCAAGAATGAAATGTCCATAAACCAAGGGCTCCTAAGTCCCTAAAAGTGTTGTTCTAACCCCTAAAGGAATAAGGTCAACAGATTACAGCTTCTCCCAGAAGTTCTCCATGAAAAACTGCTCAGAATTGGTCAAAACAGGATCATTTCAGCTGCTCCACTGGCCAAGTGCGTTGCATCTCACCTAAATACACTATGTGGGTGTGTTTCATTTCAAAAAGCCCTTCTATGGGGTGCGATGGGCGAGAAATGACAAATGGCAGTGTCATTCCACGAGGTGGAGAGGCAATGGAAGCTTCCAGAAACTTCTCCTGTGACACTTGCCTCTCTGAATTCGACCAAGGATGAGTAAGAGATCATCAATCTCCAAGTGGAAGCAAGAACTATCAGAGGGAAGACACTAATCAAATCATAAGCTGACTTATCTCCATTACAAATATCTATATATGGATCCCTCATCCCAGAGATCAAGAGGCTGGAATTTTGCATATTGTAAGGAATTGTTGTTGGTTTCTTGAGACAAACATCAGATTTTTGGGTGATCTAAGCTTTGTATGAGGTGAAGAGGGGCTTCCTTGCTGGGAGGTTGATGCTGGGTCAAAACAACTGGTTGTAACTCCTCTTGGCTCTTTCTTGTTTATCAATAAAATCTATTCAAGTTTTCCTCCATACTTTTGTGTCATTCATGTTTGCTGCATTTGTATGGTCGATTTACATCTGATCCTAGATTGTTTATGATTATAGATCCATGTCTTTGTATAGTGCTATGCTACTGTGATCTTATAGGTACTTTGTGAAGCTGGGCGTGCAAGGGAACAAGTAGCGAAAGACTATCAAGGAAGAGAGGAATCAAATCAGGAGATTAGCGCAAGACAGAGGTTGGTCTTTCTGTTCCTCTCTATCTATAATTCATAAAGGAAAAACAAAAGTAGCTTTACTCTGTTTGTTTCTAAGGCAGCTGTCACACCTTAGTGGGATAGAGCAGTTCTGAGTAGACACTTTTCCCTGTAACACCATTGGCATAAAATGGTTGTTTAAGAAGAATATTAACGCAAAAGGAAAGGTGGAGAAATATAAACCTTGGTTGGTGGAAAAAGGTTATTCCCGGGTGTTAAGAATTAATTTTTGTCATATTTGTTCTCGTGTTGCCAGGTTAGCTTCCATAAGATTACTTTTATCTATATTCACATCTTTTGATTTTGAGGTGGAATAGATGGATTTTTAGACAATAGTTCTTTGCGGGGATTTGGAAGAAGAGATCTACATGAAATATCCTTAAGGCTTTGCAGTGAAGGGTAAGAAAGAACTTGTATGCAGGTTAAAAGGTATTTGTATGGGTTAAAACAATCACCAAGGATTTTGTATCGTAAATTTGATACATATATATGGGGACTTGGCTTCACAAGAAGCAAAGAATATCACTATGTGTATTTTCGATTAATTTGTGACCATGTTATTTATTTAATCTTGTATGTGTGGATGATATGTTTATGATTGGAAATAACAAAGAAATTATCCAGGATTTGAAGACCCAATTGTCCTCCAAATTTAATATGAAGGATCTTTGTGCTGCAAACTATATTTTTGCCATGGAAATTAAACGAGATGAGGCAAAGAGGAAGCTCTGGCTAAACTATATGAAGTATCTCGAGACAATATTGTAGAGGTTTAATATATATGATAGTAACATGGTGAAGGTTCCTATTCCTATATGTGTAAATTCATTTGCTGAACAGTGTCCCAAGGCACAAGAAGAGGAAGAGACATGTCCCATGTTCCATATGTGAGTGCAGTTGGTAGCGTAATGTATGCAATGGTCTATACTATACCAGACATTGCACATGTAGTGGGAGTATTGAACAGGTTTATGTCGAAAACAGGGAAGAAGTATTTAATAGCAATGAAGTGGGTTTTCAGGTATTTGCGTGACATTAGTGATTATAGTTTGTGCTACCAAGGAAGACTAGGATTGGAAGCAGTTTTCGACATTTGTGGCTTTGTTGATGTAGACTGGGTTAGAGATATGGATCAAAGAAGATCTACAAGTGGGTATGTGTTTAACCTATTTGGAGGAGTAGTTAGTTGGATGACTAAGATACAATGTGTAGTGGCACTTTCAACTACAAAGGTAGAATACATGGCAGCCACTCATGCAAGAAAGGAAGCAGTTTGGTTGTAGAGATTTTGTTCAAGTATGGGGGTTGGTACATAGAGATATAAGGATAGATTGTGATAGCCAAGTGAAATTTTCTTGGTAAAGAACCCTTCTTTTCATTCAAAGACAAAACACATTAATGTTTAGTATCACTTTTTGTGAGGTATGGTTGACAAAAAAAAGGTGTTGCTAGTAAATGTGGACACTTTGAAGAATTTTACAGATGCATTGATAAAGTATGTGAGCACTAAGGAGTTTTCTTGGTGTAGAGGAAAAAATGGGCATTGCAGGGGCTAGATCAATGAAAATCTCTCCTATGACCCCCTGTGTGGAAAGAAAACAACAAGTGGGAGAAGGTTGGTGTGTGTTATATTATTTCAACGAATAGCCCCACACTTTGTACATTGCATTAGGCACAACAAATAGGTCATGGAGGGGAGGCAACTCCCTTTGTTGAGGGACCAGCCCCTTGCATGGGGTACGAGGTTAGCACCTTGTGAAATTTGATTTTTATGTGGACCAATAATAGTTGGGTGGACCAAAGGATGGGGGTGGACCCAAAAATGGTGGGCGGACCTACCATGGTTTTGTGTATGGTTTTTACGCATGGTTTTTGGCAGGATGGTTTTTTTCCCATGGTATTTTGTAGATCTAGTCAAGGGAACTATGATTATGTTCCAATCCAGGGTTAATGGATTGGGGTTTATGAATTGTTTTCGGCATGTATATATATGCATTGTAACATGGCAAGGAATATAATGAAAAATCAATTTGGTAGTCTTGGTTTTGGGATCTAGGGGAAAATCTCTATGTATATTTGTTTTATGTTCTCGCCATTGTATATTTTCTGTTTTAAGAATTCATTTGCAGGTAATTATTATATAGGGTTAAAACCTACATATGATAACAGTAAGAAAATTGGATATCAATTTGAATGAAAATGACATAAGTAAGATCACTACCTTACCCACAGAAGTGGACTAGGACAAAGGAACAAGAAATGAGGCAATGAGTGCCAAGAAAGTCTCCTTTTTTAGTCAAAACATGGTGCTACGGGACTTTGTACAATATGCTACAAGAAGAATACAATGTGCTATAGGAAGATGAATCTACCCAAAACTTCAAATAACAGAGGCAATAATTAGAATAGAGATGATGTTGTGGTGAGCAGAAAAAAGTGGATGTGTAGATAATGGAGCGGTAACAAGAACAGGGAGTAGGCCAATGTACAAAGTAGGAAATAAGTAAGCCAATGCCACAAAAACAATGGAGGTGCATGGAGGAAAAGTAGAAGGATTAAGTTTCTCAGGGGAGAAATAGTTTGAACAAGGGGGATATGATAGGCCCCATAATTGAATATTTTATAAGGTCCATTTGGTCTTTCATAGACAACTAAAAAATAACTTAACCCCATCACTTGCACATTATAAAGTTAATTAATAGTATTAATGGATCCCTAGCAATTTAATTTCCATTGCTTACTATCTTCCCAATATTATTAATTTTTGTAGAATATTGAGGGAATATTGAGTGAACTCGAAAATATCTACAGAATGAGAGAATCTAGGGACTTGTTCCTTGCCACAGGATGTTATAGGATGGATAATAAATGAACAGAATATTATGAAATTATTGAATAGATTCTAAAGATCCATTGATTGAGAAAAGGTATGGATGTTTTCCCCACCAAAAGAGTGTTGGAATTGATGTTGTGATGAGGTTGGAATTGATGTCAACATGGTAGTGTGTGAATATTGATGAGTGTTGTAGTGATTGATAGTTGGCCTCCTACAATTGGTTTGGAGATGGTATGCATGTGCTAGGATTATTTGATGGTATTGGTATTTATAGTTGCTATGGAAAATGTTTACGTTGTTAGTGTTTTGATGGATTTATTGGTTGGTTGGTCAATTAGGTCTCAATGTAGTTGATGCTTGAGGTGTTTATCTTTAGATGTGTCCTTGATGCTCATGTGATCCAGGTGGATATTGGTGCCCATCCGCATACTCCACCTAGAAACCCCAATTATTTTCATTTGTTTCCTTGTTCATTTCAACATTTACTATTTTTAGCAATTTTTCGGGTCCTGAACTTTCGGAGCAGTTTTGACCCCCTAAACGACATTTTTTTGGGGTCCGCAGTAGGCGCATAATGGTTGGCAAGGGCATGTGGCAAAAAATATAGTACTCAGAGAGACCTTGCCAACAAGGTATCGTATGTGCCAAACGGAGATGATATGAGCAAGTTACGACTCCGAGATGTTGGTTGCCCAACTAACCCCAACGGGCCCACAAACGCTTGGTGTTACATCTTCTTGGGTTAGGGTTTTGGTTTTTTAGGGTTTTATCTTGTTTTCCAATAATAAATAGGCCCTTGAGCCTCTTTGTAACATAGTTCAAAGGAATGTATATGCCTCATATCTTCTCATAGATAAGCTAACATCGCCCGATCTATCTTATTTCCATTCTGTCTGTAAGCATAGTTCAATATTTTTCTATTAATGAAATGAAGTTTTTTTCTGCTGCATCTCTGTGTTTATGATTATAGCTATAAGTTGTTGCATTCCTGTTTAAGTTCAGATCAGTGGTATCAGAGCAATCTTCTCTTTCTCTGTTTTTCTTTGCATGTCCCCAATGAGGTAAGGGTATAAGGAGTTAGGGCTTGATCTGGTTGAACCATTGCAAGATCAACCTCAAAAAACCTGACGACCTCCCATTGCGGAAGAAAAAAAAGATGAGGGGGTAGGAGATCCTTTCAAAATGTTGCTCAAGGAAGCCCTTAAGTGATAGAGGGATGCAATGATGGATAACTTTTCTCATATCCTTCGATGACTACCAATTGGTGATGCATCTTCATCTAGCAGCCACTCTAGAGGCACCACGCCTTTTAAGGTACAAGTTAACTTCAATATTCCCATATTTGAAGGCCTGATAGATACCGATGTCAAAAATAAATGGTTAAATATATTAGAAGGATATTTTTAAGTTTATGACTTTTCCAATCGGGAAAATATTATTTTTTTGCACTTCTTAAAGCCGCCCCACACATCAAGGATTGGTGGGAAACCTACTATGAGCAAATGGATGAGAGTGAACCCTCACTATTTTCAATTGCACCCACTTGGAATTCTTTCTAAGATTCCAACAAGGAATGATATTACCAAGTCGGGAGATATGAAGATAAATACATAAAGTGGACCATGCTATAGTAGGGAAGGGACCAATATGTTCCATAGTTCACAAATACTTTCCATACCCTTCGCATGAAGTTGGGTATCAAGGATAATGAGCGGAATTCAGTGCTCAAGTACCACAGTTGTCTACACAAGTACATCTAGGATGAGATGGAGTTCTCGGACATTTCCTCGCTCAGCGCGATGTATCGGTATGCTATCAAGATTGAGCAAAATTTTAAACGGAACAATCGGTACTTTGGATTTGCGAATCCAAAGCAAGGGAAAGGAACCCCCAAACTGCAGAATGAAGGACGAAGTGAAGGTGGCACTACCCAGGATAGCCCGCCGAAGCTACAAGCAAAGAAAAACACCCCAAAGGTGAAGAAGGACATGGGAAAATGGCGTGATTTCCATAAGAGATCCACTCACAATACAAGTGAGTGTCAGGCCAAGTAGTTACTGGTGGCCGAGGTGAAGGCTTCCGAATTAGATGCAGGTTTCGAATTTGAATAAGAACCTAATAAGGGAACTGACAACGGGAAGCAGATCATTGATGCAGAGCCCAGTGTCACAATGACCACCACCAAGATCCATAAGATTGAGCCCGAAGATCTAGAGGAGGGGGAACACCTCTTCCACTCATAGATGTGGGTGAAGGGTTCTTCACTACAGTTCATTGTCGATAACGGGAGCCAAAAGAACCTAATTTCAATAGAGGTCATGAAGCGGTTGGGCCTAAAGACTATAGCACATCCACATCCGTACACCATTGGGTGGCTTCACCAAGGATGAGATCTTCATGTCAGGCAGCAGTGCCGCCTTCCCTACAACATCAAGCCCTTAACGGATGAGGTACTGTGTGATGTTGCTCCTCTTTGAGTTTTTGATTTATTATTAGGACAATCATACCTGTGGAAGCGACATGTTTTACATGAGTCTAGACCTCGCTATGTAATTATTACTTTCGCTAATAAGTTCTACAGGATACTGGAGGTAGCCCCACCTGCCGCCATCTCTTTGATTAATGAAAAGGTAGTAAGATCATTTCCTAGACCAGTGATTTTTTTCCCTTATGATTCACCCCCAAGTCAAGAATAAGGTTGTGGGCACAACTTCTAGGAAGGGCTCCTCTGCACAACAACAGAAGATGGACAAGGTCGTGGAGGAGTATAGGGATATTTTCACCTCACCCATAGGGGTACCTCTGCACTGTCAGGTCAAGTGCTCCCTTGATCTGACCCTGGGCATGCCACTGCTGAATGGACCGATCTATTGGTGCTCTGTTATGGAGAATGATGAGATCAAGATCCAGATTATAAACTATTGCAAAACGAGCACATCAGGCCAATCTCATCACCTTATGGGAACCTGATTGTATTAGTACAAAAGAAGGATGGCACCTGGAGGATCGGTATTCACAATCAGGGACTGAACAATATCACTGTCCAGAATAGATACCTAATCCTATGGATTGATGAACTTCTTAACCAACTCAAGCGGGACAAATATTTCAGCAAGATTGACTTGAAGTCAGGTTATCACTAGGTTCCTATTGAATGCCCTTGCAACCTTCATGATAGTAATGGATGAAATCTTGCGACCCTTCACCAATGCATTCGTGGTGGTGTATTTATACAACATCTTGATCTTCAACCATAATTGGGAAGATCACCTCCACCACATTCGACAAGTCCTTCAAACCCCACGCCAAAACAAGTTGTGTGCTAACTTGGAGAAATGGGCCTCACCCAGGTTCAATATTTGTGGTACACCATTAACGAGTAGGGTGTACATATGGAACCATCCAAGATATATGTCATTTGGGATTGGCCAGCCCCAACCACTCTAACAGAGCTCCGTAACTTTTTTTTTCTTGCCAATTTCTACGATAGGTCCATATTGGGGTTCTCTCGTATCACTTGACCATTAAGTCAAGTCACCAAGGGCAGAGTGAAAGAAAAGTTTTTTTGGTCGGAAAACCAACAACAAGAATTCTTTGAGTTGAAGAATCACCTCTATTCAGCACCAATGCTCACATTACCAGGCCTTCACCAACCATTTGATATTGAGAAAAATGCCTCCAACTATGCTATTGATGTGGTTCTAACTCAGCATTAGCATCCAGTGGCTTACCATAGTGAGACACTTTCAAACACAGTCTAAAAGTACCCACATTCGACAAAGAAATGTATTCCATTGTGTAGGCCTGCAGTCAATGGAAGCATTACATTTTGCGGAAGGAAACGGTAATCCACATACACCACCCACCTCTATAGTTCATATTGACACAAGGGAAGTTGTAGAACAATCACCATAAAAAATGGTCCACCTATTTGCAACAGTTCCATTTGAACATTAAGTATAAGAAGGGCAACACCAATAATGTTGTTGATTGCCTCAGCCGACCACCAGTCATGGCGCTGATCACTGTGCTCAACTCTTGTGGGCACGAGACATCGTGGTGTACACATATTTACAAGAGCGATCCAGAATTCAGCAGCATATACCAACCAGACACTTCTGGAAGGGAAGAAAGTTCCAAAATTTTACCTTCAAGATGCACTGTTCTACCACCTGGGACACATTTGTGTTCCTTCAAGTGAGCATGCCAAGATGATTTGGGAGGCACACTACAGTTGGGTCGCTAGATATTTCGGAGTAAAGAAAACAATTGTGGTATTGCATAAGTATTTTTATTGGTCGAAACTTCATCAAGATGTTGGGAAGTACATTAGATCTTGCACTGTCTGCGCCATTTCCAAACCAACCGTCGAGAAGAAAGGTTTGTATACTCGTCTACCTACTCTTTCTCAACCTTGGGAATCTCTCTCCATGGATTACATGGCAGGCCTTCCTTCTACTAAGAACTACAATGATTTCATTTTAATGGTCATTGAAAGATTCTCTAAGATGGCCATCATGGTGGCCTGCAAGAAGAGTATCATAGAAGAGGCCACTGCTAAGCTCTTCTTTGAGAAAGTATGGATATACTTTTGGATCCCACAGTGCATTATCTCAAATCGGGACAACAGATTCCTAAGTGTATTTTTGTCAAGCCTCTGGTCGATGCTGGACACAAAACTTACTAAGTCCACAACTTTCCATCCCCAAACTGATGGCCAAACAGAGATTGTCAACTAGATGGTCATACAGATTATGCACATGTACAACTAGGAGCATCCAAACATGTGGGATTAAAGTCTCTTCTATTTCCAACACAGCTACAACAGATCTCTCCACAACTCAACATGCCACAACCCCTTTCAGGTAGGGCTGGGATTTTAGCCATTATGCCCCATTGATGTGGCCATGCCATTTGCAGCCACTCGGGTAGATTTGGCTCACGTTCAATCTAAAGTTGAAAGGGCTAACAGTTTCATGGAGCGCATTCAACACATCCGCCAGCAGGTCCATGATATATGAGATAGAGCCAATGCTAAGTACAAGTGATGCCATGATCAGTATCAAGTGCTGCACAAGTTCAAGGTGGGTGACAATGTTTGGCTACATTTGTAGAAGGAGCGCCTTGTTGAACCCCACCGCAAGTTTTTTCCACTCTGATATGGACCATACACCATCACCAAGGCCGTCGGTGACAATTCCTTCAAGCTTAACATCCAACTTGTCCTTGTCCTGCACCCAATGTTCAATGTATATCACCTTCGACCATACTTTCCACCATTGTTGGACACATCTGACATCGCAGAACAAATCACACCCACAGAGCTCAACCCAGATTGCATGGAAGAGGCCACAACTGATTAGATCATGGACACACAGATGAAGAACACTCGCCAATAGAGGATACAACTATGTCAAGTTTTCGAAGCAAGCCAACTCCTTCACCATGGCAAGTGGTTCACCAGGGACCAGGTTCAACAGAAAATTCCTCACCTCATGGAGGCTCTACACATAATGGGGACCATGGCTTTCCTAAGGGGAAGAATGATCCAAGTGGATATTGGTGGCCACCTTCCTATTCCTCCTAGAAGCCCCAGCCAGTTTCATTTGTTTCCTTGTTCATTTCAACATTTACTATTTTTAGTAGTTTTTTCGGGTCCTGAACTTTTGAGTAGTTTTCAACCCCTAAAATACATTTTTTTTGGGTCTGCGATAGGCCCATGGCCATAGGTAAGGGCATGTGGTGAAACCTTTAGTACTCAGAGATACCTTTCCAACAATGTATCGTACACGCCAAACATAGATAATATGACCAAGTTACGACTCAGAAGTTGGATTCCCAACTAACCCCAATGGGGCCCACAAACTATTGGTCTCTTGGTTAGGGTTTTTTGGTTTAGGGTTTTCTCATGTTTTCCAATATAAATAGGACCTTAAGCCTCATTGTAACACAATTCAGAGGCATGTAGCCACCACATCTCTTCTCAGAGATAAGATACCATCGCCCGAGGTATCTTATTTCCATTCTATCAGTAAGCACGGTTCAATATTTTTCTATTAATAAAATGAAGTGTTTTTTGGCTG